>JAOWBB010007906.1:0-105450 GCA_028565995.1 Ricinus marginatus | reverse complement strand
TTTTTCCTGAAATGAAATGACTGTGAATTCACGCTTTCAAGTTAGGATTATCTAATTTTTTTAATAACGAAATAAAAATTGAATGACAGCGGAAAATTTTTTTACATAAAGCTTAAATACACGTGGAATCGGGGAAATTAGAAAAATTAGAGAGATTTACGAAGAGGAAACAGGGGAAAAAAATCGTACAATTGAACATATTGTGTGATTCTTGTCTTCCGTCCATTGTGTCACTGATTCAGAGGTCTCTGAACGCAGGTCGGAGTTAAGAAAAATTAATTTTTCAACAGAGATGGACACAAAACTTCGCTTTTTTCCAGGTTTTACTCTCTGGCCACGTATCCGAGCCTTTTGTTTCACGTTTTTCATAACGATCGTCTGCCGGTAGTCTCTCAAGCGAAATCGCCTTTTGCGTTTTTGTCTATTGAACCTTTCCTTTATAAGATGTTAAGCTGTCTGAATTTATTAAAAATTTTTATTTTCAGAGATATTTTAAAGAATCCCATTGTACATTAGAGGTAATCCAACTTTGAGTCCGAAGTGAACCGTTTACAATCTTTTGTCTTTATGCTTAATAGTGACAAACCCATCGGATACGTAAATTAATTGTGGTTTAGTGAGTGGCCAATATTCTTGACGAAAGGTGAGATGATAAGCCCACGACACGGAGAATCGCCGCTTTTACATCTGACGGTACATTTGCCCTCGCGGAAATGAATGCATTATCCTAAGCAACCATACAAGTAACATTAAAAAGCAATTTGATGTCGGTTATAAAAAAGAAAATTTTCAATTTGAGGTTTTTTTTTGTCTTTTGCCGTACCTTTAAACGACATGCAAAAGAAGAACAAAGGGCATTTCATCAGAAGATTTAGAAATGTAAACTTAAAATTTTAGGTGTTGGCCATAAATTTCGCCTCTTTAATTCAAAAATACATTTAATCCGTTGCATAAAACATCTAAATGTTTCTCGATGAATTTATTTTGTAAAATAATCTGCTGAAAATGCCATTTCTCCTAATCTTGCTATTCGATAAAATTTGAAAATGGACCATCGCGGAATATTTTTAATTGCGTGTTGCGAATGGAAAAGTGCAGTATTTCCTGTGAAGATAAGAAACACGTCCAATGGAAATTAAATATATTTCTATGCTAACTAAAAACACATTAAGCAGGTATGCTCGAACTTTTCGCCCAGACTATTTTGACCTCTGTGATTGTTCGGTTTATATTTTTACGGTTTATATTTTATATATTTTTACATTATAAACCTGTTATGTATCTTATATAAATATTATAGCACATGATAATAATCTAAGTTTAAGGAATACGTTTATGAAAGGCAAGAGCACTTGCCTTTTTTTAAAACTCATTTGTATTAGACACGTTTTCAGTCTTTATAAACATATCAACAGCTCGATCGGATTATATTACCCGTGCTTATTTCTTATTTCCTTGCCTGAAAATTTTCATTTTCCTTTTCAGACAAGGCAAAGAAGAAATATGGTAATCTCGGGGAGACCGTTCAGATAGTCCACTTGGAAAGAAGTCACAGGGGACTTGGGATCAGTTTAGCGGGGCACAAGGATCGAAATCGAATGGCAGTTTTCGTGTGCGGTCTTAATCCAAATGGTACTGCCTATAAAACCGGAGGAATACAAGTCGGCGATGAGATACTCGAGGTAAATGTATTGCGATTTTCGCTAAGAATTTCTTTTTCAATTGTACTTTATCCTTGTTAGAATACCAGCATATCAAATTAATCGAGTATTGATTCTAACATTAAAAATCATAAATTGCAGCGGGATTCTAAAAATGGACACTTTCCTTCCCTCTTTTTACAAATTACTCTAGTTTTCCCATAGTTTTTCTTATTAAGGATTCTTTTTTAAGAATAATTTATAACAAAATTCCTTTTTTCGTTATTTCTCGCAGGTCTAAAAGCGGAATATAAATTTCCATTTCAAACGAAAGTTGAAAAAATACCGCAATCAAAGAATCAGTAAACTTGAATTGTCCTGAATAGCTGGCTTGCATAAATTTTTTAATTACTTTTTGAAACGCGACTTAATGTGCTAGTAACTACGTAGTATCAAGATTTGTTATTTATTGTTTTTTTTTATTTATTATTTGTATATTTTTTCGCGAAGAGATGAAAAAACTCGCTCTTTGCAGGGCTCTAGTACAAGGGATGTAGATCATTCCAGCTCCTTAAAACAATGTTAAAATTTATTGTTGATGGATTGTCTACAATCAGATACCGTTTGGCTCAGGGAATCGTTTGAATTGAGAAAAGAAAAATATAAAAAAAGCCTTGATCACATTACAAAGTTTTACAGTTCGAGACTTTTGAATTCGAAATTTCTTTGTATCAATGATTTTTTCGTCATGATCGCAAAATAAAGTGATTTGAATTGGAATTATATTTTATTAACTGGCATTTGCAAATAAAGAAACCATTTATCCCAACCAATTATTCTATTAAGCCTCATAATATTTAACTCAATTACACTTCTCTATATAGATGAATTGAATTAAAGCTGGTTTCCTCGCAAATTTTAAAAGTATTCAAAAGAGAAATGATTTTTTTTTTACAGAGCTAGCAGAATTATCAGTTCTTAGATATCGATATTTTTTGCTTTTTATTTCAGTCGAAGTTTCAAGTGACATATAATGAGAATAAATTTTCTTGTATATTTGCCTAAGTTCCATGAAAAATTTTTCGGCTGTTTATATCTTTGAACGAATGCATGTCTCCAAGGAAAATAATTTTTTTAATTTATGTTGTCGCATAATTCCTTTAATCAGAGTAATTGTTCGATAAATGCAAAAGAATTGCCGTTTTGTAGCAAAACTGTGCCTTTCCATGAACCAATGGCAAATAGTATATCTGTATAGCTTGTGCTTGTTTCATGGTATGTCATGAATTTTTTTTTTTTTTTTTTTTTTTTTTTTTTTGATAGCTGAAAATTCGAAATCTACTTTTTTAATACTATATAGATCGGTTACGTATTAAAATGAGGATGATTCATTGTCAGGAGGTGAATAATACAAAATGGAATTCTTTCTTTGTCATTCGAAAAGATATACCTCATAATGAACGAAAGCAATGGGAATTTTAAAATTCTAATTTTGTTATCTAAAATATTCTGCTGTTCAGAATGCGATTTTTATAATTTTTTAATATTCATCTGTCGATTAACTACCATTCTTCAGATAAGTTAATTATTCCAGTTTTAAATAATTATACATTTAGATATGGGTTACGCGAATAAAAAATTAGGGAAAATTGCGGCATGCTATTAATAGTTCCACGTGTTTTTTAGGTTCAAACGTATTCCACTAAACAGAGATTATTGCTGCAATTTTCTTCTTTTCTTTTACATGACAAAATGAAGACAGCCATGATTCATTTATGAAAGCTGAAATAATTGATAACTCAAAGGTTAAATAAGTAAAAAGATTTTTGATATGATAAATATCTCTGTAGAGACTTGAAAAATGACTCCAATGAAATTCTATTTTTTTTATGAAATTTTAATTTTATTTTTCCTGAGATGAAGATCTTTAGATCGGAGTTTTATATTATTTCCACATTTGTTGTCTTAAATAAAATAAATTTTTATCTACAGTTTAGTTATTTTCAAATTTCTTGTCAAAAATTTCTTAAAGGTAAGCTGCCAAAAGGGAAGAAATCAGCTTATGGCATATAACTTTTTTAATTTACCATATTTTTTACATTACAACGCCATACGGGGCGTTTTTTAATTTGAATTACCATAAATTTTGAATCTTATTTATAAACTTTCTCTCTTTCTTAAAGTTTAAATTAAAAGAATATAAAATGGGAATTATTTCGAAACAAAAATAGTCTTATTTGAAAATTAAATGAAAAATCTGTCTTTTTTGGTGCCAATTGACTCTAAAATTAAGCTGTTTAAAAGACGAAGTACTTGAATGAACTTTTAATATTGTATGAGCAGCAGAAGTAAATTCTCTTTAGTCTCGAAGTCTTTGTTTAGTGCTTTCATACATAAATGAAATATATTCAAAAAGTCTGAAACATCCAAACTGATAAAAGATTTATAACGAGATATTATTCAATACATGTTCATAACATTTTTTTCTCTTATATAAACCATTTATTAAAAAAGTAGCATAGGTCGGTTTCCGTAATCCAACAAAGCATTCATGAAAGATAAAAAGTGATTTATAGGATTGTTATGCGTTTTGTGAATATAACCGTAGAACATATTTAATGTCAATTTGTCTCATGAATATTAAAAAAATTTTATGTAACAACAATGAATGAAATAAGCATTCAATATACAAGATCACAGTAATTATCCGCTAAATCTAAGGCAGTGCGATTTAATTCAGAAGGTTAAGATGACAAGCAAAGAAAAGACAAAAATTAAACTTATTACTGACTAAGGAAAAAATAAAGGGATAGGGCTTCTGTAAATTCTTCTTATACTAAACCTATAAAAGTAAACAATTAGGAATAGAATGGAAGATCTAAAGATTGCTTCCTAAGGGACTGACTGACCGATATCTCGTGTAGCACCAATTATTGAATATTTGGAATTTGAAGATCAACCAGTTAACATGATTCCACAAACCCTTAACGACCTTTAAGGTTATTATTAAATAGTTAAAAAAATTCATTACGTTGGAATAATATAAACATACTGTTTTTCATATAGTATTGTTTTTCGTATTGTTATGAAGAAATTAGAACAAATCTCAGAATATTTAAAATGAAATTGAGTAATAATTATTTCCAAATTTCCCCAATTACAAATAGTGTAAATCATCTTGAACTGAAACAAATTAGATCTTCGTACTTTTCATTCAAGTTCCAAAGAAAAAAAAATACAGCTAATTGTATTCCAATAAATTGAACGTATTCTTAAATAAATTTATATATACCGCTGAAGTTTTGAAAGTTTGACTTGGGAATATAAATTTCAAATCTCGGGTTTTCTGAAAGCATTTGGTTAAATCACTATAAATTAAGCTTTTTTTTTCTTTAAACATTGTTTAAACTAATAACATGTTTATTTCCCTAAACTTGTGTGATCAGCAAAAAGACACATCTGGTATTGCATTGATATCCCATTTATTATCTACCTGCACAAATTGTAAAAAATTATATACGGCATTGGGAAAAAATGCGTCGGATTAATAAGTCAAACGTCTGTTTTTTCGAAGGTTTTACATATACAATAATTAAGGTATTTGTTGTCGCATATATGTGGTAAAGCCCTTTCGGATTAAGTTTTTTCTAAATTTCCAAATCATAATATAAATTAGAGATGAAGTCTAATTACAGAAAGAATTATATATTTAGTAATTTTTGTATATTCACATTATTAGAAAAGTTCATTTTTTCATATAGCCCTTGATTAGATTGTGGCTTTCGCATGTTATTTGTATGATTTCTGATTCAGATACTTCCCTGAACTGGATCATATATTGACAAGATAATTTTATTTACATTGCTTTCATCATTATATTATGAGGGACTAAGCAATAAAGCCCGTTATACCGGAGGTTTATCTGTGACAAGCTGCTTCTCTTTTTATGTATTAAAGCCTAATTCAGCTCCTTAAATATTCCTCTTATCATTTCTGTATGAAAATATGTATATGAACAAGTATTCATTTTCACTTTACTACTGATTTACTTTAAGTTTTTAGGATCTTGAATTATAAACTTAAAGATTTTTAGTTTGCAGGTAAAAAGTTTAGAAAATTTTAAATTAAAGTTTAAAAACGGAACATGGTCGACTTAAAATTAATAGGTGATATGCATCAGAAAAAATATTTAACTTGATGTAAATTGTTTAAATTTCATCGTATAAGCATGATCTAGAATTTCATTAAATTATTAAGTTAAAAAAATTAAGTTTAATGTTAGAAGAACACAAGAAATATTCCTTTTAGATCTATCAAATTGAAATATATTTTCATTTAAAAAAAAAAAAAATATTGATTTTTTTTAAACCTGAAATTGACAACTATTGTTAGGAATAGTTTTTAAGGAAGACGAGAAAACGATATAAATCTTCTTCGGGCAAAGCTAAAATGGCTGATTTATTGCTAAAGTAAATTATTCCTAGGATAACAGAATTTTTAAAAAAAATTCCTTTATTTTTATCGCAAAATTTCTATGAAGATTATTCAGAAAATCTTTTATAATGAAGGAGCTGCTTAAATTAAGGCTTTTGTAAAGCTAAAACAAATTTCTTTTGATCATTTCGGGAATTTTCTCAATGCTGACTAAGATCACGGTTCCATTTAAAACAATAAAAATTTTAACCGTACAAATTTATTAATAATATTGTCACGTTATTGTCGCGTGAGCACGGCGTTTCCAGATACCTCGCCGCTTGATTTCAGGCCGTTTCCTCGCATTCATTTCGTGTGTTTCATCAAGTTTTCGCTGCAGCTCTGCTGCGTGGTCCACCGTGAATCTCGGAGTGTTCCAGTCAGCGAATCGATCGGCAACCGGATTTCCCTTCCAAAATTTATAGCGGCCATTAGTATCGTGTATTGCGGGGCGATGTGACATTATAAAGAGAGGGATGTACCGGTCGCAGTCCTTCTTAAGCTTCCCTACCGCTTTGGCCAGGATGATTTTCCAATCTCAGAACATTCCATCATGATCGTTTTGTGAATCCCGAGGAGCTTGCACACTCTTGAAACAGAGCAGATTCGAAATTTCTTCCCTGATCCGAATGTTATACCAGAGACACGGCCTTTCATACTGGTCAGGGCTCGAGAGCATTCTCGAAACTCCCGCATTGGCCGGGTATCTTTCGGCATCTTTTTCTTCTATGCGGTCCTCGCCGGAGAATTCGCCACCGGACGTGACGTTATGAAAATTAAGTTCGGGGTGCTGTCGGTCCCTTATTAACCATTCATCCCTTGCCCATCGCCACGTTGATTGGTCCATTCATTAGGTTCAATCAATGAATCGCATCTCTCAAAGTGGTATGGTGGCGCCTAATCCCCAGAAGCTAAATTTTACATCTCGCCGTAGCAATATTATACATCTATTTGCAACATGATTTTAATGAATGTTCACGTTGCCATTTGAATTTTTTCATCACTTAAACACAAAAAAGTCTCCTAATTGGATAAAAGACGTTAATTTTCTGCTTTAAGTTGTATTGCTATGTGTTAATTTTAGAGGATTTTGGGTGGATCTAAAAAGTTGCTTGCAGTTTGAAATCCGCGAGGCGACTTCAATTTTATTTTTGCTACATAACAAATGCGCCACATACTTTTGTCTGTCTCACATCATTTTTTAATTTCTTTTATCTGTCTCGCATTATTCGTTAATTTCGTATTCCGTACATCTTTTGTTAACTTCTTTTGTCATCCGTGATACTGTGAACATCGCGAACTAAAACGCTATAAAGCTCATTGATTATTTTTAATGTATATTTTACGTCTCTTACTGTTTTTATGTTAGGATTAATGAAATTAAATAGGTTCAAAAAACTTTTAAATGTAAATAACAAATCATATAAGTATACGATTGCTCGAAATATAGAAGTTAAAAGTATGGAAACAGATTGTTGTATGAAAAAGCATTTGAAATAGCTCTAATTTAAAAAAATATAACAATAAATAAAGGAAGATATTACATCACGTATTTGTAAATTTATCGAAGACGGGACGGTTGTGGAAGTGGAAATTCTTTTCATACAATTACTTTCGTTTCTTTTAATTTATTGAACATTTCAGAAATGAACTCTATAGAGAAAAATATTGTATTATAAATTCATAATTATATGGAGGAAAGCACATCTGGCCACTCACTTCGTTCTGGATTCATCTAATTTTTCTCTTTAATAAAAAGTGTTCAGAGTTGGTCGATGTAAAGCCTTCTCAACTGCCTTCAAGAAACTGGAATGCGGATGCGACTTTTGTCCTTTGTACACATTGAAAGATCCGTAAACATCGCTAAAACGTATATAACTTTAAGCGAATCGTTGAAATTGAAGCCTTCCTCACTTAACTGAAAATACTGAATTAGCTAGCACATCTGATAAAATTTAATGTTATAAACAGTAATTTTTATTTTGATAACTTTTATTAAGTAGGCAATTCTATTTATTAAGGATATTTGCGAAGGAAATCTAATTGGGGAAAAAGGCTATGAGCTCAAAGATATCTGTCGAAAGTTGTCCGGGAGAGCACTGAGTTTTTGCTTTTTCCCTTCATTTTTAATCAAGAATTATTCTGTTGCGGAAGATTAATGAAATGATGAAGGAACATAAAAGATAACAAGTTTTGGATCTTTTTAGTTTGCTAATTGTTTTAAAAAATCGATTCCGTTTATATTTAAAAAAATTTTAAACTAAAAGAATGTATTATTTTTATATTTATAAAGAAATATATATATATATTTTTTTTAGTAAACATAAACATCTATTTAATAATGTTTTTAATAACTTTTCTGCTATTTAAATTAGAATTTTAATTTTATTACAACTTGGACAAAATCAAAAAGACAAAATTATATGAAATTTACTTCTTGAATTCAAAGTCAAATTTGTTTGAATTTCAAATTAGCACGTAAAAATTTCAATTTATTTTAAAAAATAATTCTTTTTAAGAAAATAATAAAAGTTTGTTTAGTAATAAATTTAATAGGACAGGTAATGTTTATTATTTAAAGCTTTCATTAATAAATTTAGGTTTTATTTTTAAATATCGTTCAAGATTCATATGTAATACACAGTATGGAAACTATTGCTCTAATTGCACGATGTATTGCAACTTAAAAAATTTATGTATTTCCAGAGTGAGACTTGAAATTCAATAACATTTAATAAATATGAAAGAAATAAATACAGACGAAATGGGCGATCCTGGAAAGTTTACTATTTTTTAAACACGATGGTCTCAGTCCTAAGTAGTAGCTCCTTTAATACATTCAATTGCCTTATTTTACGTTTTAAATTTGAACCAGATTCAACTTTTTCTACAATTATATTTGACAAATATGGCAATTAAATTTGAAAAATTGAATTTTTTCATGATACTTGAAATTTTATAACATATTTAAAAATTTTTATTATTTGTACCTAAAATTTTGCAGAAAACCACGGGAACAATGAATATATGTATTAGTTTTTGTTTTCTTAGCATTTCAAAGCAAGGAAATGAAAACGTAAATTATGTATTCACCTTCGGGTAAGTTTTCGGAGTCAAAGTTTCAATGTTTCCTCGAATAACCATTAAAAAGTTTTTCCCTCGAGAATCGGCCATTTTTGCGTAAAATTTTACTTACTATCAGCAAAAAATACCTAGCTTTTAATTAATAAAAAGTGTAAAAGTAAGTCTAATGAACAAGGCTCATGAAGTATATTTTCATCGCAAATCGCCTTTCACCAAAAAACCGTTTTTTGTTTAAAGCTTAAACAGTACAAGTGCATGAATTTTATATTTCAATTTTTATATCTGCCTACAAGTAGTAAAGTCAAAATTTATCCGTAGAATTTAAGATATCTGAAGTATTAGGCCGCATAAGTTAACCCTGTGATAAAAGAAAATAATTTTTTCGAAAAATTTTTATGCATTTGACGTTTACCTTTGGAAAATCAAAGGAAAAATGTCACCGATTACTTTTCCTTCCGTCATTGGGATACACATGTAAAAGCTATATGTTTCCTAAGTAATATCGGAAATTTTTTTACCGCTTTTTATTCGACGGAACGTAAACTTCGGTTAACTATTAATATTTACAATATTAATTTCTTTTTTTAAACTCCGATCACTGTGTCATCTTTCTCTTCGCTATTAAAAATCGTAAAGTCATTTGAAATTCTTTTTCCCCCTGAAATAAAATAGATTATATCACATTCGCGTTAGAAATATTCAAATTTCTGCCAGACTTTCTATTTACTTCGAAATATCTAAGAAATGCACATAAAAATCAAGGCAAGTTTGTAAGAATTTATAACATAGTCTTTGAATAAAATGTCTGCCACATTGTGGCAGAATGATTGATTTGCTCTCTATTTAATTAGACCGATGTCCGTCAATTTTTCCATTTTCCGGCTTTCTCGGCCTGAGGACAGGATTAAGAGATTCATCCACAATGAATTGATAAATTTACCTCATCGAAGTGTCTGAAACTTCAACAAAATGCAGGAATTTTCCCTATTTCAAAAATTTTCTGAAATTAATGAATCAAACCGTATACTCGAGAGCCGGTGTCCCTCTGTTATAATAGCATTAAAATTTATCAAATGGTCTGCTAAAAAAAAAAAAAAAAAACAAGTACTTCATATTGTTAATGACAAACTGAAACTTTCAAACGCGTAACTTAATCGCTTTAATTTAGGTAATGGATTGACTGAATGACAAATGAAAAGTCTGACGTCTAAAATATGCCACCATTACGTTTTAAAAGAGACCGTTTTTAATAGGTAAGAATTTCTTTTCCAGGTGAACGGTATAGTTCTCCATGGACGGTGTCATCTGAATGCATCTGCCATTATAAAGGGAATACCTGGTCCTACATTCAAGGTGGTTATTCTCCGGTAAGTTCCATCCGAAAACTTTATCACTTGTCAGATTGACATGCGAATAAGTAAGTGGGATTATCGAGAGCTTCAGCTTCGACGTAAGTTGCTAGGACGGTCCGAGAATGCAATAGGTTATTTTTGTGGACCGAGCCCGACATGGAGCGTCTGCCACGTTTCCTTAAAGATTTTCAAAATCAAACTTAGTCTAAATTTAGAGCTTAAAATCTACATTTAGCCTTGATAATTGATGCTAGCAAATAACTTTTAAGTTTGAGCCGGTTACATCTGATTAGCATAGGAAATTATGCAAATTACTTGTTAAAAGAAAAATCTCGCAAGAGCCTATTACCACATGCATTTTATCTGAAAGTGTTGAATATCCAGCAGGGAAAGAGAAGTTGGGAGCGTATGCAGGCAAGGAGTTAAAAGAGATAATAGTTGCAGATATTTTTTTTTTTATGAAAAATACCAGGCAATTTTTGAGGGAAAGGAAGCTCGAAATAAGATGTAAATGCATGTTTTGATGACGGATTTTTGGCTGAAAAACAGTTTCTTGAGTTCGACGAGGGATTTCGATCCTTAAAAACTTGCAATTCCCGCCAGATAAGGGTTTTCACGAAAAAAGGAAAACTAAACTTTTAGGGTGCTTTAATATTTTTTGCCCATCCTCGAAGGAATTTACATTATACTTGTACGACATTGCGTCAGTTTGAAAAATTGTTTAGCACGCACGGGAAGAAAGTGCTGTGGAACTGCCACCTCGTGTCATAACTTAAAAATGTGCAGACCAAAAAAAAAGTGAACAGTGCCGGATTTTCTTATGAGGATCCAAAATTCATTAGCTTAACGCTAATTCAGCGACTTTTCCCTCGACCTTAACGTCAAAAATTAGAAGAAAATTTTTCCCTGTGAAATCCAATAACAGTCTTCTCGCATTCCTTATTACGTTAGTTAAACTTAAATAATCTGCTTTATGTTTCCGACTGTAATGCAATTTACTATGTCACATAAAGCGCGGTCATAAATAGATTTAATAATTGTAGTCTACTTCTTCATTGTCATTATAAATGAAGTAGATGACTGTTTTCCGTCCCAAGATTTTCTCTCATCTTTGCGCGTTTAAAAGTTCGTCGGATTGCAGCTTTTTCCACCAGCGGGTTTAAAATATCCGACAGCAATTTTTTTTGTGTTTTTCCCAACCTGAATCGCCGCGTCTGGCGTTAAGTCCAAAAACATTGGATCTGCGGACGATGTAGAGAACCATTGGCCTCTTTGACCTTAATTTATTATTATTTTATTTTCAAAGTTTATAAAAATTTTTTATGGTTGCTTCATTACGGACGAAGTTTTTATTAGCGCGATGTTTTCCATTTCATTTTTATCTTAATACTGTGCAAGTGAAAGACTTTTAATGAAATTATAACTTCATACTGAAGTTTCTGTGAAAGTGTCATCACTGGCAAAATGTACATCGAATGTATTATTCATGAAATTTTGCGACAGAGCAATTTCTAAAAATTAGGATAGACGAAATGATCAGTTACCTTGAACAAGCATTATTATTCATATTTTATGTAAATATATATATATTTTTTTTTATTTTAGGAATTCCCGATGGCATATTCATAATTTCTATTAAAACTTATTTCATCAATTCTCATCGTATCATTTTTTATGTTCGTGTGAAATAGATAAGTATTTAGGATACAGTTATTTATATGTCGTTTTATGCCATTATAATAAAAAAAAAAAAAATTATTTTTATGAAATAAAGTTGCATCTTGAAACGTCGAAATTGCAGAGTATAACCTTTTTGGTGCCTCATTATTTGTTAGGACTAACACTTCGTTTAGAGCAAAGATACAGATGTTAAATGAAGCAACGTAATCTGCTGACTTACATCATTTTCTTAAAAAGCTGCGTCGATAAGAGCCTCATAAAAAATTGGAATTCATAAATCCTCTACATTTTCCATTGATTCATTGATTCACGATCATTACATGTACATATTTAAATCATTTGTAAGCATTGAATGCAAACCACTTTGCTGGCATATTTTCGACAAATCAGCCATCAAAGCCATCCGAAATTCATTAAAATACGTAACGTGCGTTATTCGTGTAAGTTTTTTAAAAAAAAAAAAAAAACAGACCTAAACGTATACAATTTGCGGCAATTTTTTTTCATGAAAAAAGGAAAATATTATTTTTGTGGAAAAAAAATCGCTGAAGGAAATGATATGCAAGTCTTGCAAACGGATTCCCTTTACTATTCAATATCTGAAGAGTTAATCAAATCCTCTTAAGCCTTATTTAATTTTTCCTCTCCGACGCCATCCCGCTCTCCTTCCTTTTTCTGAACTTCCACATTTGTCCAGACGATGTAAATGATTTCCGCATGATCCAAAAATCAAAAATTTCACTGAGCCGCAGTAAAACCGGACCGGCAGGATGCACCGAGAAGGCCGCGCGCCCATCCGAAACGGAAGCGCTCGCTCGAGAGCGCCCAGGTTCCAGGTTTCCGATCCTTCCGACCGGAAGGTTCGACATTTCTCTCTCGACGCCGAAGCTTCCGACCTCGGGGCGTTTACGTGATGCGGTTTCGGGCCGGTGGCGAAACTGCGGCGTCGATTCGCGGCGCTCTCTCGCTGCCGGGCCGCGAACCAGAGATAACGCCCTTCCTGATAACAGTTCAGCAGTTTTTCTTTTTCGCCCAGTTGCAAGTTCCGCCGCTTAGCACCGCGGTGATGCGGTGTCACTTTCATGATGGGCCGCCGCGACAGAGGTGAATCTCGTTTGCGAAACGCCTTCATAAATCACTCTGCATCGGGCTTTGCTTGCGGGGTCACGACGCGAAGGCTTTTCCACGTTGGAAGCTTTCCCGTTTCTGCGGCGGACGAGGACGAGGGGGAATC
The DNA here is from genome assembly GCA_028565995.1 of Ricinus marginatus. Lineage (NCBI taxonomy): Eukaryota > Metazoa > Arthropoda > Insecta > Psocodea > Ricinidae > Ricinus > Ricinus marginatus. Next base: position 91,987 of record JAOWBB010007906.1, on the reverse strand, counting down.
GCTCCCATCTTAACGGCAGCATTTTGTGTTCGGCTGCGATCGCAAAATTCGAAATAGTTACGTCGGTTAAGAAAAAGCCGTGCCGGAAAGCGAGTTAAAAAAGAAAAAAACAGGAAAATGGCTGAAATTTCACGTTTCGCCTTGCTGGGCACCATTTGTCGTTGTTAATATCGCCTTGGAGAGAGTGCAGAGCTGGGTATTGGCAAATCTTGAAATGCATGTATTTCTGCACTTTTAGAGAGGTGGACGATGAGCGACCGGGCGTGAATCTTGCAAAGGAACGCAACTTTTTCCCGATGTTTTTGCTCTGCCTTTCGGTTATGATTTTGCCGTGAACGAGCTCGCAAAATGTTCTCCGTCAGGGCGGTAAAAACGAGGAAAGTGAGCCCGGTTTTGCCTTTGAGCCGTGCACTGGTCCGCATTCCGGGATGTAACTTTTTGGGTCGAAAATTCAATTTTTCCACGTGTTTCTCCTCCCTCTCTGCACATTTAAACTGATGGACGTTTTTCTCCTTGTAACGGGCTCGAAATTGCATTGTTTCACTCTTTTGCCATCCCATGGATCGCAGCCTCGATCCGATCTTTCAACCGCAATCGGTGAGTTACTTCATAAACAAAGCAACTTAAAATTTATTATGAAATAAGTGTTTAACGGTTATTCAGTGGATTAAGTGTTAATTATCGTGTTCCAGAAAAATCTTCTTTGAAAAGAGAAAAATTTCGAACTTGATTACCGAAAAACATTTTTGAAAGATGTGAGAAAAATGCGGGTTTATATTTGGAACCGAAGAAACGGGAAATCCACATGTTAAATATTAAATTAGTGTTTTGCCGTAAAAACAATTCGGCTCGAGGGATAAATTATGTTTTATATTTTAAAATGATGTTCTTCCCAGCTGTATGCCAAAATAAAATTATTTGATTCATCGGCGGTGCTTTGTCGGGGCCGAATGTGCTCGTCTGTGAAATATGTTTGTCTGCAAGCAGTAATATTATGCTGAAAATTCACCGATAAATGCAAATGTATCACAACTGCGCTCGAATCCATACTGGCTGACTTTTTAACACCATTTATAAATTATAATTGAGTGTTTCGCCGGGCAATTTTATTCGTTTGGATTTATTTTTTTCCCCCGTTAATACTAAATATTAATATGTAGAAGTATCTAATTTTCTAAGCAGTGCAGTATTTTTAACGCGTCACATTTAATGTATGTGAATAAGAAAATTGTAGGTCTTCGCATGCGAAGCTTTCCATGAGCTACTTTTAATAAGTGGAGATGTTATAACCATTGAGAGTTTGATGATTCGAACTTTAAGCTTTGAGTTGATATCTACGTTAAAAATGGTGAGGGACATTAATTTCGGAGTCAAAAGTCATTTAGAGTATAAGAATATATATATATAAATAATTACCGGAATTAAATTGTTAAATTCAATATGTCATACGCCTAATCTAAGCTCTGATTCTTTGTTGCTTTAATATCGTAATAAAAAAGCTGGTCTAATGTTAAATTCATTTCAAATATTTCTTAAATTTTTTCAAACGCAGTTGGTAATAAGATTTTTTTTCGGTTCAAAGAGTATTGAACACTTCATTGACGTTGATGATGATTTACATAGGCAATTTTCCGACTCATCAGAATCTGTTCACAACAAGATGAAGCAATTCTTAATAAATAAGAAAAATACCCGCATTGTCAAAGCAGTGCACTTGAATCTCACAATGAAAGCGATAAAAACACGTTTTAATATGTGCCAAGAACATTCTATACACGTATGAAATGAGATGTACTCATTACAATGCAACCTTGATATTAACTTTTACTCAAATAATGCTGTACTAATTTAATTCTCGTTTAAATGCTGTCTTACGTATTATGTTTTTTTCGTTTTCCTACAGAATGTTCAATTTGAAGTGCTTTTGATCAGTTTGTCTAATAGTACGTATATTGGCGTAACTCCAAAGCACACATTTATATGGCTAAAATCACTCGTTTTTACTCTGAATGACCAAGCATAAATTTTTATTACAAAAATAATAATATTTTCAACATTTCTGTTTTCCCTCTAAGAGGGAAATTTAATAATCCAAATTGTTACTGGTTTTTTTTCTTTCATTACCTCATAACTCTGAAATTAAATCTGCAATTAAGAGAATATTAACATTCGGATGTGCATCAGGTATACTGAAGTACAAGAGTTTATTTTTATCCACATCTTAATTGATAGAAGTTAATTCAAACATAAAAAAAAATTTTATTGTTGAAATGGAAACTGGTCAAACTTAATGCTAAGGCTAACCGGTATTAGGTCCTTCTAATTAATTGTTATAATAACGATTTGGATGTTTAAAAACAAATTTTTAATCAAACATTTTTTACGAAAAGAGATCATAAAAAACCTCTAATAATTTTAAATTTAAATTAAATCACAGATATATATATATATATATATATATATATACTGACGTATTTTATCAGCTGAATAAAAAAACTTAGCTAAAAAAATTATCCCATGTTATCATTAACGAAATATATTTTTAGATGATCCATATACGTAATGTACAAAGAAGTACAAAAACTTATCTTTGCTTTGGAAACTTTGGTCTGTATTATTACATTATGCTGCAATGGTGTGGGTTACTTGGGTTGCCACTATGGGTTACTTACATTTAACATTCATAAATCGGTTTAACCATTTATTGCATCTGATGATAAGTCTTTTAATGGATACTTTGGGTTGTAAAAGAATATATTAATGGTCAATAAATTCAAATTTAAAGTTCGATACTTGAAAAGAAAAGAATAAAACAAACTCTCTTCAATAAAATTTTATACGACAATTCTAATAATTTATTTATTTATTTTCTCGCAAGATTAATAGGAGTATGAGGAACAAAATCATCATAGTTTGAGAAGTATAAAATTGCTGTCGTTTTATATTGGCAAAAAAAATTCGATATGAATCTTTCATCAAACTTTGAACCTCGAACCTAAAGACATTATAAACGCGACATAGCTGGTTTATCGCCAAAGTCGTTGTCATTTGCCATTAATATTTGTAGATTTCGAAAAAATTTTCCCCTATACTGTAATTGTATAATTGAAGATACAGAAAAAAATAAAATGATAATAAGAGTTCAACTGATCTAATATCTAAAAGAAAATAAAAAAAGTAGTCAAAAACTTCATTTCTGAGTTTCAAGTTTCAATTTCGATCTCGTTTTAAACTTATTTCTTTAAGAATATATCTATACTATAAATATGAGACTGACATCATTCTGATGTTGTATTCGTGATCTCTAAATAATTCAGTTTAATCCTAAAAGGTTTTGCCATCATTCTCGAATTATTTTAATTTCTATTAATTATAAACAACTATTTTAAATGATAATTCACTTTTGTTAGCACACTTTAATTTTTATCATCATATTATGTGGGTAAAAATAATTGAAAGAAACGTTTATATTTTTCTTGCAGAAGGCCAACGGCTCTCGAAGAATTGGCTGTCAAGCCCATCACACACTTTCCTATTTCATTAGATGACGAGGTAAATATTTTAAAACTAAGCTTTATCCCTCTAAGTATAATTCCTTTTACATCCACAATTTTAAAAAGTTTGGCATTTTTTAATCTTTTACGGTTTTTCGTAAATATAGATAATGTCTGATTTTAAGTCATGTATGAATATCGATAATGTTAGATTTTTCTATCTCGAGAATATTCTATAAATTTGCCTTGCACTATAAATGGTTTAAATATTTTTCTAAAAGTCATTTATTCGTTGAATTAAACAGTAATTCCACAATTACTGTTTGTATAAATTATGAAAGATCCACATTTATAGTAAATTCATATAAAAATCTTCATAATTAATTGATTTTTCTTTTTAATTCATTCTTGTCAAAACTTCGTAAAAATTCTTTCAGGTTTCCATTTAGCATCGGCATTTTATCCGTTTAATTTTCATATGAATTGTTTGCAAATTCAAATTTTATTATTAGACACATATAAAATTTTTTGAAAAGTTTATTATTACCTTTTCTCACATTTTAAATCTGCTTCTTATTTTCTTCCATTTTGTTTATCGATTCCGGGATTCAGTTCTGTTTTAAGAGCTATTTTGAGATATTAGAAACACCTTTTAAATTGCACCAAGACGAGTATTGCGAGAAATTTTATCAGCTTGTTATATTGGAAAATGCACATGAAATCGAGGGAACAACTTACTTCGAATCATATTAAATATAACTTTATATCATATTATTATTAAAAAAATGTATTACAAAATTTTAAAACTTTAAATTAATTTATAAAAGATCTGTAAAAGGCAAATATAAGGAAAACAAAAGCAAGAGACAAAATCATATTTACGAGATTGTAATTTCCGTATCTGATTGATGATTATATTGACAGCTTATAAAATTTTATGATCATATTCACATTAAAATTTTTTAACCAATTCTTACATATGTATATAAGAAGAGCAATATTGAATACATACTATAAATTTAGATTGTTAGATATTTATAGTGGAAAAAATAAGATACTTTTTCATTAACGATCTCGAAATAATTTACCAGAATTTTATTCTTCATATTGGTTTAACATAAAATAATTTCAACAATAATTGTTTATATTTTATTAGTGATATGTTTTTAATTTTTTTTAGGAACCTGAACAGAAATATGCCAATTTTAAAGGACTGAGAACCGTTACCATCAAGAAAGTAAGCAAAATTTTTAAATTGAAAGACGAAGAATGTAAATGAAATCTTTCTTAAAATTAATAACAATGTTAAAAAAAATATGCGCATTTATATGTATATTATAAATGTAAATGTTTAAATTTTCTTTATTTCAACTTTTTTAAATAGAGTTTTCCAAATAGGAAATTGAAATATCTGAAGAAAAACTTAATTTCCTACGCTGCCTTCCTTTAAATATCAAACTTTGCATTTATATGCTATTTTTAAGGTTCACGGACATAAAATGTTCACCGTAATAAATTGTAATTTACAAATTAAATCTACTCTTAGTTTTTTCTTTAATTTGTTACTATTTTCGTTATTATTATTATTATTATTATTATTAAATTATAATTATTAAGCACTTTGAGAAACTAGATTGGTTGTCCAGTTTTAAAAAGATGGGACTTTCTCCTCTCTTAAGCAAATACGCACTGGATAATTTGAACAATTATTAATTTGACACAAAGTGTTCTCGTTTTAAAAAAATTCCTGCAATAAGTGAGTTATATAGCCTTAATCGCAATTGTTACCCATTAGCCATAAAACTCATCATAATAACATTTTTATGGTTTTTAAAAATTATTTAGCACAGTTTTACGTAGCCAAGATGATACTGCGTTTCTTGTCGGAAATAGGAAAAAAATTTTCGAATATTAAAGCTCAGACAAATTATTACCTTAATTATACATAAAAAGTTTTAAGGCATTAAATTCGATTTTTATGTTAAATCGTTTCACATGTCGCTTAATTACACTCAAACATAAATCACGTTTTAAATATGACTTTCAACTTACGGACATAAATTCCTCATCTCAAAGGCTCAAATTGGTAGTTCTGAGCAACAGCTTCGAATTCCGAAAGTTAATTTTTCCTTAATATCTTAGGCATTCACCAAACGCGATACTTATTCCAAGTTTTCATTATTTAACCTGCCTGAGATTTTATTTCTTCCTCTTTTGCGGGTCAGACGATTTTTATGCGAGACCAGCGAGAATGTCAATGGTTTTTATTTCTAGCCTGCGTATTAGCTTTCAGGAAACACAAGCCACTATCAGCACTTATTATCCACCTTTCGGAGTATGAGAAATCATTTGACTTGTTGTTATTAGCCTCGGCGTCGTACCACATAGCATCTTTCAAGTCGGAAACCGTAATGGCAAAAATTGTTCTGGCAACATATGAAATTTTGAGCGTGAGCCTAAAACCAATGCATCTTTTAATGAATGGTACGGGGTTAGTTTACCATCTCAAACGAAATTGTATAAATCATCATAAACAGAAAGGAGTCGGTTTAAACGGATTTTTGCTGAAGTTTGAAAATGGTATTCGACATTATCGTGAATCATGGAGATTCACGATTTACACACAATGCATATTAATTAATAACAACGATATCAGTGATAAAGAGTGACGCTTCGACGTTGTGGTTCGCCCAGTGATTTCAATGTTACCGATAACAGCAGCCGCAGAATAACTCACAAACATCACTTTGCACCGTGTGCATGTCTTTGTTTCTTTCCAAAATCATTATTTAAAAAACTTGCTTAAATTTTTCCGACGCAATACGGATAATACTAATGAATATGTTTCATTAAAAGATAAAATAGTGAAGTGAAGCAGGTTAGATTGTTCGTTTTCTCTTAACAAAGGCCCAACTCGGAAAATCAAATATTTGACCACATTGAATATTTTTCAACAGATTTTTACTTTTTTCTCCCCGTCATTTCTTCTTCATTCATTATCCATGTGAGAAGAGGCAAACCTGTTCTTTGCTAAATCTTTTGCGTTGTTTTTCGTGAAAATTTGAGAGGCGATTTATGTGGCGAGGAAAAAAGCAAAACTTTCAACTTACTTCGTTTATCAACTACCTTTTAATGCGACGGAGATTGCTTTGCTGAACAATGTCGGTTGTGGTTAAAGCAAAAGAAATATAACAAAAAAGAAGGATTTTTGGATTTTCGATTTTACCCTTTCCTCATAATCTTTGACAATAATAAGCAATGAGCTTTGGCTTTCTTGTGCTTTTAGGGAAATCAGAATCTGGGAATTATGATCATTGAGGGGAAACACGCAGAAGTTGGACAGGGAATATTTATATCCGACATACAAGAAAGAAGTGCTGCGGAACAAGTAAGAACAATGAAAATTATTTTTTTAAGTCGTGAAATTTTTATATGAATAAAATGAAATGCAAAATAAACTTTACAACATTCTCACTACTTTTGACATGGAACAAATTTTTTTCAGAATATAAATTTGATATCCAGAATATATTTATTTTCATATATTGTTATATGAAATCTGATAAGACTGTTTTTGCGCTGGTGGTTTCCAAGCAATTTTCATTTAAGATAACTCTGCGTACAATTTCAGCAAAAAGTAAATTTTTTTTACAATCGAGCTCAATTCATTTAAGAGTTATTTAAGACACACACACACATACACACAAACACACCCACGCACACATATATATAAAACTTTATCTTTCTTTGATTATTATAATGAATACATAAAACATCTTTTAGGCTGGATTACTTGTCGGCGATATGATTCTTGCTGTTAATAAGGATACTTTGTTAGGATCCAGTTATGATGCTGTAAGTATATTTATAAAATATTAATTACTTAGTATAGTGTTTGAGAAACATAGGCTTCAGAAAATTTCGCAAAGGATTATTTTCCCAGATGATTTATAAATAATATAAAATAATAATTTTCTAAATATACAAATTATATTCTTTATACAACTATTTTATAATTTTTCATTGAATTTTTATTATACTATAGGTTCAGTATAATATAAATTTGAATAGATTAATTTTACAACATTTTCAACTAATTAATTTCAATTGTAGAAAAAAGATTTTATGGCTTAATATTTGTAAGGGCTAATGACAAATTCAAACAGATAAAAATTTGATTTCGTCTTGAAGTTAATATTTTGTGTATTAGCCTATAATCATTTTTATTTTTTAATTTTTTAGACAAAATACTGTTTGAATATTGACATATATAAAATATGAGAAGAGTGCAAATAAAATATAGATAATGATATATCATTAAGCCATTTCACTGCAAAAGAAATTTAAATTTACAGGTTTGGTCGGAAATAATTTTTTTTTCAAATATAATACATAGATCAAATCATTTATGACCATTGTGCAAAAGAATTTGCAGCTATATGCGAACACAAAATATCAGATAATTTCAGTATTATCTTTATAATTACGTATACTAAAAACATTGACACCATTTTACATGTGGTTTTGTAGTGCATTTTATCAATCTGATGAATTGAATTTCTCTTAGTTTTTTGAGTTAAATGGATTAATAAATGCTAAAATTTAAATATGTTTGAAATTTATAGGAATTTTATAAAATTTGAAATGAAAAATAGATTTTTTATTAAAACTGCAGGCAGCAACTTTGCTCAAGAAAACGGAGGGAGTAGTAACGCTGGTCGTGTGTAATCCCAACAGGGTGCGAGAAGAAGAAAAAGAAGCCACCGCAGGAAACAATTTAGATCCTAAAATACCAGAGGCTCTAAACAGAAGTCCTACCCCAACTCCAAGTAAAGAACCAGAGAAACAGAGTGAGTAAAATCATTTCAAGTACAACTTTCGTGTTGCATTTATAATATTTCTTAATTTTCTTTATATTATTATATAGGAAAATTTTTGATAGTCTGTAGATGGATGATGATGTAATATCTGAATTAATATCTTCATTTAAATTTAGAATAAATTAAGAAAAATATATTTTTTCACTATTAAATTCATTTCAATAGCACTAGTCTCTTTAAATTAAAGAGACAAATAAATAAGATTAAAAATCTGAGAGCCACAAAAATTACTTTCAATTTAAACTAATTCAGCATCTTATATAGCGAAATAAATAAGTTTTAAATGTTGCTGTTTCATTATTATGAGGGATATAGGTGAATTAAAAATTATAAAAGAATTAAAAAATATGATCCAATTTAAAACAACCACAACTAAACTAATGAAATGAATAAATACATTGAATTATTCATTGATGTGATAGTATTGTTCTTATTATGTCATCTGTTTCTGTTATATATTGTAATGCATTATTATAGATGTAATTTATCCAACTTTATTAAATAGCTTATCATTTAATTTTTAATGTAATATCACAATAGATAATTATATGCCTTATTTCCCTCTTCGAAATAGAAAACTATTTCTCAAATAAACTACATATTTATTTTTTATTTTTTAATGTTTTTTTCCCATTGCAATCCTAAAGAAAGGCGAAACAGTAAATTTTTTTAAAAATATTTTATCATATATAATATTATTGCCCTCCATCTTATAATGGACCTATATTTAATTTAACTCCTGATAAAAATTCAATGAAAATCTAGTGAAGTTTTCTATAGAATAGTCTAGATGACTATTTTTGAGCCGACAAGGAAGAATGATAATATTAGGAAATTAGAACAAAAATATTAGAAACTCGAATGGTTATTTTTTGACTATATTCCGTGCAGAATCCGATTTAATTATTACATTTTAACTTGAGTGCATTGATGAAAAACGTATTTTCTGCAGTCTTTCCAAGTGTGCTAATTTAATTTTAGGAAAAATTTACTTTAAAAATGTTATTATTATTGCAATAAAGATTTTGTTTAGTTTAATATTACATATCTAAAAAAAACTATTTGAAAAAATTTTCTGAAACTTTTTTACGGTTATATTAATTTAAGAAAATTGAAAATATAAAGTGGCTTTTTACATCATGACATTTAAAATGTTGCAAAACAATGTGAAAAAAATTATAAAAAAATTGACTTAAAAATTTAATATTTATAAATATTATTAATGAAAACAATAAATTTAATTTTTATGTAAAATTTATTTTCATACCACTGCCATTTTCATTGACATCAACTGCAGATATAATTGTTGAAAGAACTTGAATTATTTATCTTGGAAACCCATGGCCCAACTAGCAATTCTATTAATATTTTATAATTTTAATCGATTCATTTTACAAACATAGATCCTTTAGATCTTTACATGAAGAAATAAATATTTGCAAAAAATTTTCGTGCGCTGCGAATTAAGAAACCGATATTTTCCAAAGAATTTAGTTTTCGTTATATTTTATCCAAAATTTACAATTTGTAATTCATTCAGTGAATATAATATAAAAATACTGATGATTTACCATCCAGAATGATCTTTATTGATTTTCTAAACAAAAGCTTGAAAATATAAGAGTAAAAAGTTTTGAAATAAATTTAAAATGCATTACAGAATGATAAATGAGCTGTTCGAATGTCTCTACTTTTCTATCTGAAAGTTCGTTTTCATTCTCTGTATACTGAAGAGAAATTTAATGCTATTAATTTTTTTTTTAAAAATTAAAATTTTATTATATCAAAATTATTTTTTTTCAATTTTTTCAATAAAATGAATTCCATTCCTAAAGAACTATTTCGCAAATGGGACACAAGATTTGTTTGATATCTTTGAAAACTGAAACTTATTGGAAGTGTCCTTAATATTTAACGTTTGCGAAAATTTTTATATTTACAAAATATTGCTTTTCTTTCTTTTTATATAAAATTAAAAAGAAAGATTTAATAACACTTTCATGATGACGCTAAGAATCATTGCTAATGCTGAATTAAAGAGAATAAATTATTAATCGTTCAGATCGAAAAGTACTCTTATTGCGACGCATACTTAAATTGCGATTGTAAAAATGATGAATTTTTTTCTTTCAAATATAAATATAATTTTCCGTAACAAATTATCCAATTTAGGTAAATATCCCTTTTTCAAATATAAGTATATAATTTTTGCAAAAATTAAGTCCCCAGCAATAGGAAATTAATTTACTTTTAATATCAGGTTTGATTCATTAATATTTTAATGATTATTTTTTGGTGCTATCGTCGTCACATGCGATAATTTACCCGATCAATAATTCCGAATACGGTTTGGTAAGATGCTAAATTTTTTTCACTGGATTTGGAATGATCACACAAATTTATTTATGTATTTTAATATTATTTTTATCAACCAATAACTTCGCTGAAACAATATTTAATTTCAAAATAACATTTTGATGCAAATTCTATGACTAAGAATAAAAGTTTGGCCTTTTCATGAAGCGATCCACGAAAACTGTTTAATTAAGTGGCAAAAGTTCAGAAGATTAGTTTGCATTACAAAAAAAATCAATTTTGGATAATTGCACGATTGAATATAAAAATCATTTTCTGAAACGGCTAAACTCACTATTATATATCTACAGTCATAGCTGCCTATATGCTTGACAACACAATTTTACTTTTATAGATTTGAGCTATTATTAAGGAAAACACTTATGAATTATTAAAATATATTACACATGCGTCTGTATATATATATGTATATATATATGTACTAAAATTTTGAATGTAAATTCATACGTTATTTCCGTAGCTAATATTTATATAAGTATTCATATAAAATGCACGTAATATAATATTAAATTACATAATATTCATAACACAATAAAATATTCAATTTATATATTTACATAGAGCACCTGAGTTATATGAGTTATATAAGTACTAATATATTGATATATTAAAATCTCTCTTTCATTTAGATTTGATTTAATTCACTTTTATAATAATAATAATAAACTGTATTATTCGAATTTCTAATATTTTTATTTTTATTACCATTTACATATAATAATTCAGTAACTGATTTCGATTTATAAAAAGAAAATTAAAATTTGAAATCCTTATTGTCTTTCCTTGAAATTAAAATGTGCAAAATGTATGAATTAAGATGGGATATTTATAGTATTACGAATAGAGGTAAAAATATTATTTTAAATTTTATAAGATACTTCAGTGCAAATGACGATTTTGCATGCTAATATATTATAAAGTTGGTTTTAGTTTAAAATTTCTGTGTGTAATGTCTGCTTTTTGGAATTTTTCATCAGACGCAGATATTTCATTAATTTTTTTCACATTATTTCGACTTAAAAATAAAAACAGAATTTTATTTGCAAAGATCAGGTTTTCATTTTGAAAAGTATTTTATTTAATACATTAATTTTATTGGAATATTTGCTATTTACCACTGTTTGATTTAATATCATTATGTAAGAAGCAAAAATTAACGGGATACGTGGGGTAGATACAAATAATTTACTACATTAATATATTATTCGTTTAAACCAATTGTTTTATGAAAACTATCTATCACACTTTTGAAGCATTTTTAACGTATCTTAAGCTTCAAAAGACTTAATCCGGCTTGTAAAAAATTTTTTCGCTCATGTTCTCTCACACGTCAAAAAATAATTTTTTAATAAATTAAATTTTAATTAAATTAACTAAATTTGGCTGAGAATTAGATATTTTTTTTTAGTGTGAATAAAAAGTTTATTTGAGTCATCAGTATTCTGATTCCAGGCATTATTTAATATATTTGTATGGGAATACTTGCTTGGTACGCTTATGAAATTGCGAATCGTTTAATATATTTTGCTTTAAAATACTGATTAAGCAATACAATTAGTATTAAAAAAAAATCATTTCCCTCTCAAAGCAACAAAAATAAAAATCAAAACAGAAACTTTTAAATTACAGGAAAAAAATATTCTGGTGTTATATCAATTTTATTCATATCACAATTTTAAATACAGCTCTAGGTCTTTCAATTCTTGTGGTCTCATCTCACCAGGGAGAAAATTATCATTTAAAATTAGTTAATCTATGAAAGTTTTAGTGGACTCTTATTAAACTTTTGAACTAAGGCTTTCTGATTTACCCGTAAAATAATTTAAAAATAATTTGTAAAAAATATAACTGGCGAATGTCAACAGTATTAGCTTCAGCATGTTTTCATATATCGTCATTCATTTAATTCATTTAAAATTTTTTTAAGTAGCCTTAGATTTCTACAAAAAATTTTAATATATTATTTATAATGTATCTTATTTGTTACATAAATGTAAAAAAATTAATTTATGATTGTTGCGTCGATTGCTTGTCTTGGCTGCAATGATGGATGTTGCATGGCATCAATTCGACCACTGAAAAAGTAAGTATTACAACACACATTCGCTTTTTACATTTATTTTCACCAGCTCTGTATGATTGTGTTAAATTAAATACATAAATTCAGTTGAATGTTTACCATCAAATCAAGATATAATTAAAACAAAATTTGTATATAGTTTTTTGTAGTTATGATAATTCAGCGATTGGAGAAAATTTATTCTAATAAATTAGAAGATCATTACGACAATTCTAGTGTTGGATATCAAAGCTTATATAATGAAGTATTTTTCGATTAAGTTAAAATCATAACGATAATATTTGCTTAGAAATTAATTTTCTTAATATGTAAATCTTTATTCGTCATGTTATTATGTAGATATAGATCGAAATTCTTATTTGATAGATATACATGTATTACATTTTTAAGCAATATTTATGAAAATTATATGACTACATGAAACTAATAATCTGCCTGTATTTCGTATAATAGGTTTTACAGTTTCTAATAACTTCTTTAATATTCTAACCAAAAATTAAAGTATTTATTACTAAAATTGGTCGTACCAAAATTTAGTATCGTTAGCGATTTTTTTTCCTTGCCGTTCATATTTCATCGCCATTTAGAACAGACCGAATTTTTACCGAAAAATCTTTTAAAAATTACCTGGTGGATCTTTCCATATTCTCTCCTTCTAAAGAGCTTTGCCTGAGCACATAACCGAAATCATAAAAACAAGCTTGATAGTAGATTGAAACGAAGTACTGATTAATTAATACACAGTGAACTGAAGTACCACGTGTATATTTTCAGATTTGATTACGTTTTCTGCTCTGAAAACTTTAAAATCATCGTCTCCTTTGAAACAACCGTTGGAAATAACGAATTCCACGACTTCAATGAACGCACACACATCCGACACCTCATCCTTGACTGCTTTCAATCAATTTTTGCCCGCAACGGGATTAACGCCGACAACTTCTCCGGCTTTGTCACTTCGGAAATTTTCATCTGGAAAAATTGCAGAGGAACCGTCCCCTGATCCGGGTGTTTGTCCAATCTTGCCGGGAAAAGAAGTAACGATAGAAATTTTAAAGGATAAAATCGGCCTGGGTCTGGGTATAGTCGGAGGATGCGATACGCCATTGGTATAATACATTTGAGAATTTTTGTTTTTCCTCAGACTGGTTGTCTAACATTTAAAACAATCTAATCTCAATCTGTTGTCATTAAGGGCGTTGTTCTTGTACATGAAATTTATCCCGGCGGTGCGGCTGCTAAGGATGGAAGATTGCAGCCCGGAGATCAAATTTTGGAATTCAATTCAGAAGACTTTAGAAATGTGACCCACTCAAAAGCCTTAGAAACCACTTGGCTCACGCTCACAAAGGTTAGTTCTTGATATATTAAATTTCAGAATTAAAAAATAAAACTGTAATTGGTGGACGGATTGGCTTAAAAAATGTTAAATATTGTGCTAAATAAAATGCAAGGTTTATGTTCGAAATTTAACCATTTTATGGCTTATTTTTTATATTTTTTAACTCTCATGAAGTTTCAAATAAGTGAACACAAAAATTTTTTGACTTTTCTATACAAAAACCACTTTATTTAAATTTTTAGGTTAAAATGGTTGTCTACCGAGACGAGAGTTTAAGTCAAGATGACTTGTTTGAAATAATGGATGTTGAATTGAATCGAAAACCTGGAAAGGGTTTGGGATTAAGTATCACAGCAAGCAGTAAAGGCAAAGGAGTTTTTATTTCTGAAATTGTGAGTTTATATTATTATATTTATCCAGAACAACATATGAAAAATTCATTCATAAATCCGGAATCTTGTGAGCCTTAAATTTTTGCCTTTCTCATCAAAGCATCGAGACATCGAATATGACACCTTCGGAGAATCTCTTGAAAGGTTCAATGATAAAAAAAAAAACATTTAGCATTACGTTCTGTACTTAGTACGTGACTTTTAATGAAATTTTGTTTCTTTTAATATTACGTCAATAAATCGTGAATATTTTATAAATTATCTTAGATGCATGGGGGAGCAGCTGAAGTAGATGGCAGATTGATGAAAGGTGATTACATATTAGAAATAAACGGAGAAAATTTGAAAAATTGTGACATTCGGACAGCAGCGGTGGCAATGAAAATTTGTATAGGGCGCACATTGATTAAAATCGGAAGAATAAAATGCAAGAAAGTTCAAAATGCAGCAAATGGAAAGTGAGTATAGAAGCTCAATCACAAGTTTTGAGTATTATATATGTTTCTTTTAAGTGGGCTATGGTGTTAAATAAATATCAAAGCCTATCCATAAATATTGGCTTGTGCATTTTGTATATTTGCGTTTTTGCAAAAAAAGCATCTTATAATTGATTTTTCAAACATTAGAAAATTGAATAAATCTCTTAATGTTGAAAAGTCCCAATTTTCGATTAACCAAAGGAAAAGAAGTTTTTTAGAGATTGGTATCAAAAATTTATACATGTTTTTAAAATATTTATCATACAAATTCGATCAGTCATAATATAAAAATTTTTAGTTTAACAAATTTCTGCATTAGGTTATGTAGCTTTAATGACGTTAAAGTTAATAAAAACATCAGCTTAAAAAATTACAGGTAAAATTATTTACTTTAGTGAAATAATTTACTTGCGAAATCAGTTCTAATCTTAATTAATCTGGTTAATAGTTACTCATAGTAAATCACACTGTTAAAACAATTCAAAAGGCTTTTTGTAAAGCCTTTTAGTTAAATATTTTTAATCCTTTCGGTACGTCGTCTGTGCAAGATGAATTACCACTTCATATTTTTGTGAAAAACTTTTTCCTCCCATTTATAAACATTCTAATATTTAGGTTTAGCTTATAATGTAAATAGTTTAACACTGAGACATCGATCGAATTCAATCCTAACCCATCCTAAACATTCTAATACTTAGGTTTAGCTTATAATGTAAATAGTTTAACACTGAGACATCGATCCGAAATTCAATCCCCTAATCCTTAAATTATGCCTCAAAATTCTTCATTGATTTATAAAATATATAATTTAGTTTATTAAAAATTTTTGATATCGAAGCTTTGGTTTTTATTAAGCTAAATAAAAAGTATAGATGATTAGAATAATCGGGCTTTCAAAATAATTTAATTCACAGTAGAATTAGTACGCTTAAACACCTAGATTTTCTGTTTTAGTTTTTTATTGTTTGCTTATCCGTAGATTATTTTGGTATTTACAGTTTTTATATTTGGTCAGAGTAACGATTTAGTTGGTATATATTATGTTTCATAAGTTATAAATTTTTATTTCAAAATTTTTAATTTATTGCATATTGCCGTATAAATATATTTGTAAACATTTTAAAAATACGTAGCCAAATAACGCTCGCACCATTCAATTTATACCTCGATTTTGCTTCATAAATATGTTATATCAACAGCTCATCTGTCTGAAAAAAATTTGAAAATGATTTTTTTGCTTGAAACTAACAGAGAAAAGTTCAGAACTATTTGATAAAAGCAAGAGCAAGTTGTTGTTTTTTAATCTAAAACTAATGTTCTTTTTTTTTTAAACGGAATAAAATTTTCTTAGGAATGCATGTATACAACCATTGACGATCGTTAATATACCATCCGTTCAACTGAACGGTATCCCAGAAGACGAAAAACGAGTAGACGAAGAAAAGCTAGATGATTTGATCGAGGGATGCTTTCCCACAAGAAAAACTTCCATGTTGAGAAATTTTGCAAGAACTTTTTCAGTACGAAGGCGGAATAATTGAATGTATTGTAGATAATTGTGAACTAGTGTTTAGTTCATTTACTTGTCTCATCAGTATTAAATTAGTGCATGCAATTACAACTGTTACATCAAATATCACCTTAGTATGTACATATGAGTGTATTTATTTATTAATTTATGTACTGCAGTGTAAATTTTTGTACAGAAAAACATTAAAATGCTATAACCAAGTTCCTATTAATGTGAGTGCATTTTAAGCTTTTATATAAAGATCGTATTTATTGATAATAAAAGTATAATAGATTGTATTTCAAGTGTTATTTTTGAAGTTTTTTTTAGCAAATGTTTTCTTGATGGACATGTGCATTTATTGAAATTTGTATTTTTTTAAGCATGATAGAAATAAAAAATTAATAATTTTTCTTTCAATGAGAACCCTTTTACTGTATGTTTAAAATATTCATCTATAAAAGTAGCTTTCTCATCTTCTGCATAAACTTTTTTGATAAAAACATAAATCTTAATTTAAGCGAAATTAATTAAAAGGAGAAGTTAATATAATGTAAATTTTTTTCTGTTGCATCTGAAGGAAATAGTGCTTATCCGGTAAGTTCCTATAAATATCGAAAAATTATTCTATTGAGTTAAATTTAAAGAAAAAAATAAATTTTTGATATCAAAAATAATTTTCAGCGCTGTGACAAGTAGCGGGATCGTGTACTGAGTAGGAAAAAATTAAGAAAACGTAATCAGAAGCTGTGGAAGCCTGTGGTACCATCTGCGATATTTGAAAACCATTGCATTTAAATTGGGTGAACAAAATGTATAATAAAAATTTACAATAATTTGTCCAATACTAAAGCATGGAACCTTGAACTCAAAGGAGGAATTGAACTGCAATTTCAGAAATAAATTTCTTAACATTATGGAAACTCCTTAAGAAAATCATGTCTTTCATCATCTGTTCAAACAAAGTAAATATTTTGGCTAAGCATAAATGTAAGAGAAAAAAAGTGATATTTTTTAGATGTATCATACAGTTATCAATTCATAAATAAGTAAAGTGATTTAAATAACTTCTTATTTTCTATTAAATTCATCAACATTTTTAACTATTTGAAAATAGAGACTTTATCATTAATAAATATATATAATAATAAAGATAAAAATATATATATAACGAGTTGAAATCTATAGATGTTTTTCTACTTAGATGTTAAAGCGGTTTATATTGAAAACATAAAAGGTTTATGTATATACGATCAAGAATTGTTAATATCATAATATCTTTTAAAGTTTGTTTTTTCGATTATTAAATATGAAATATAGCATGGAGCTTATTCAAGAAAATAGATTTATTACTGGTTATTTATTTTTTATGGTTGATTATTCAAATTCTTTTTAAACAAATGAACAATTTCGAAATTTACACTTTATTAATGGTTGTTTTACAAGTTACATTAACTTTGATGATGTGAAATATTATATAAACAAAACGTTTCAGTTTTTTGCAACCAAATTGTTAAATAATAATTTGGTATAGGCGCGAAGAATTTTTTTACCTTCTAAAAATTAATTATAACTTAAAATTTAATAAAATTTTGTTTTTGAAGTCCTTAGAAAAAAATAAAAAAATAACAACTTAAAATTTCAAATAATATTTTTTTATCGAATATACCTTCGGATTTCGTTTACTTGCTGAAGAGAGGATAAAAAATTGTAGGTGTGGCATAGTTCATAAGAATGAGAAAATATACACTGCATTTATGTCGTGCGCAACAGCATGACAGCAGAATTATTGTAGCTTTTTTAACTGCCATTTAACATTATTTGAAATAATTATTTTTCTTACATCGAAAATATTTTTAACATTCTTTCTTTTGTAAATGTTTTTAAGTATATGTAAAAATAACAATCTTTCAGTTCTAATTAGTGAAGTGTTACTAAAGGTATTTTATAAAGATGTCACAAATAAGATAATAAGCACCGCTTGCAATAAGTGAAATTAAATATATTATTTAAGTTTATTATTTAATGGATTTAATAAAATAGAACAAATAATAAAAATAGAATTAATAATTAAAAGGCAAAGAAAACTTGCTCCTGAACATTTATTTTTTATTGTTAAAATATTAGTAGTTTATCTGATATAAATTTTTGAAGATGTTACTTTTTTTTTGAGTTATTCATTTTCTTTTTTAGTTTTTTTCTGTAATTTTATTCTTAAGTAAATTTTTTTTATTGAAAATTTTGAGGTATAAATATATCTGAAACCTTACAATAAAATTATTCATCATAAATTAATATGACCTCCTCAGGACAATCGCATCACGAGATGGATGTATCAATTAATAGTAAATAATAAATATATAGAGAAACGTATTTCTAATTAGTGTGCGAAGGAAAGTAGATCATGTTAGACATACTTAATAGTAAAACTTTATTGAAAAAATGTATGTTAAAACTCTTTTTACTTAAAAGTAAACTAATGAAGAGGACGGATATTTTCGATCAAATATATTTTTCCTTTTTTGTCGTCAAAAGTAAGATCAACCAACCTTTTTTCACGAAATAAAGTTTTCAGTTTTAATATTAATCGGGTCTTAAATTTTACCATCGATTAATTTAGTTTTAGCTGCGGGATTAATATTTCGCGTATTAAAAAATTTCACGTCGATCAATAGACGATTTATGAACAACATAGTTCAAAGCTTGCATCTGCGCGTATTATATTTTAAATATGGTTTTTTTTCCTAAACATTTTGCGTAAATATCAAAATTATTTGCAGTTTCAACGACTTTTACTTTCCATGAAGCGCCAGCCGGTCCCGTGGTTGAAGCGGTGCTTTATAAAATTTTCCACTTCCTCTGTACGTAAAAATATTCTTAAAAATAAATTCTGTTGTTCAAATGACCGAGCTTTGTATCAAATATCTTTGTGTCAGACATTAAAGAGAAATAGTGGTACGAAGAGCTGAAATGATTGAAAAGTGCTCAGATCTACATCGCCAGAAAAACATGCTTCAGAATAAAACTGTTTCGAATATCTTGATGGATATTTATTATCTTTGGATAATATAATCGTGCATGATATTTAAACAAGTTATAAACATAACTGGAATATTTTTCTTTCGCTTCATATAAGAGTTGGCACTGCCAAATAGAAGTCGGGCACTGAGAATGATTCAGAGGTAAAACTTCGCTGGAAACGAGTCCAAATGTGAAAATGGGAGATCACGTAAAAATATATTTAAAATTTTTGATTTCAGAAAGAAGTCACGTTTATTTATTTTCATTTCCATTTTTACAACGACCTTTCATTTTTGAACTTCAAAATTTTCCAGTAGCATTTATCAATGCATTTTGAAACACATCCACCTCGAATTACTCAAAAAAAATTTCAATTTCTTATAAAGTTTCTTAAATTCATTTATTTGATTTATAATATAATGATGTTCTTATTATTATTTTTTTTTCTTAAAGACAAATGCTCGTGCAAATAAAAATCGTTTTTTTTTTCTTCGCTCCTTCTAGTATTCATCAGTCTCTAAATGAAATAATTTTTAATTTAAAAAAAAAAAAATTACTGAGGCTTTTACATTATTAAAGCTTAAAATTGGATAATAAGTGATAATGATAATGCGGTGATAAGTGCGGTGATCCCGCGATTTAATCGTCCAATTTTTATCAATAAAAGTCTGTCAGTTACTGCCCTACGACATAACTTTCATTCATCGAAACATTGAGGAACGGTGAAGTAGTTTTTTTTTACGTGGTTGGTGATACTGCCAGGCCCTCGGTGTTAGCTGCTGTGTATCTATGGTAAAATGGCCACAATTCATAGGGAATCGATACAGAAGCAAATTGAGCAAGACTGGGCTAATAGGGAATATATTGAATTGATCACAGGAAGTATTAAGCGCATTACGGATTTTTTAAATTCTTTTGGTAAGTGTAGCTGATGGAGTACAAGTATATATTTAATCACCAAAAATATATTTTAATAATGGATTAAATATTATTACGTATTAATAGCACTTGCTTTTCCTTGAATTCTATAATGTCTTTTTAATTTTCTTATTGGTTCAGTTAATTAACATATCATTTAGATTCTGTGCATAGTAAGATTTAATATTCTAATAATCTTTAATCGAACATTCGAAAATATATTTTATATTGATTACGTATTAATAATGATTAGTTATGAACATAAAATTCATATTACATAAATAATAATAAGAGTATTACAATTGCTAGAATAAATTATATTTAAATTTTTTCCTTATGTTCCATAATTGCCTCTTTTAAGTTGTTCGGTACTTTATGTTACTGTGAATTACAATTCTAAATTTTAAATTTTAGATATGTCCTGCAGATCTAGATTAGCTGTTCTGAATGAAAAGCTAACTATACTTGAAAGAAGAATAGAGTATCTGGAAGCACGAGTAACCAAAGGTGAAACATTAACATAACTTGAAATTTATGGTTATAGTGAAATAATCTTTATGATAATCATTTTATTTTAAAGAACACTGCCACATTGTAAAAAAAAGCCCATGAAGACTTAAAAAATGTTAAATGTTGTTTTATTTGATTTTCATTCACAAAATGTGTATTTGTGAACATTAGACTATATATTGTTTCTGAAGTTGATGTAAATTTATACCTTATAAACTAATACTTCATCACTGAAGTAGCAAAATGGATTTTTTTTTAATTGTATTAGAAACAAAAAAACAGTTGGTGCATTGGTTGTTTGGTGTAAAACTACTAATGTCATTTCATGTTATTTTAAATTTTCGTTGTGATTAATCTATAATATAATCATTCACATTTGTTTCTTTGCAAATAAATACTGTAAATAGTAATCATTTTTGGAGATTTTAAATATATTCTTTATAATTATGTCCACAAACTTTAACAAGAAAATCAAAGAAAAAAGCCAATTAAATAAAGGATATAAAGAGTTAAGTTTTATCCATTAATGTATGTATCAGAAAATTTTAAATTAATTATAAAGGCATCAAGAAGATGTAAATTCAACAAAATATTTTAAGCTAAAGATATTTTAGATAAAAAAAAAGATCTAAAATTTTGATATATTACATAAATATTAATTTGATAGTGCCACTAAATGTATTATTATTTTCTAACCATTCATTCAAATTTTAATAATAATTTTTTATTTATGCATTAACAGTTTTTACTTTTACTGAACAGAAAATGACTAAACTGATATATATTTAAGTAAAATGCTAGAAAAATAATTTCTTTTAAATATGTTCATTTGTGTAAATTGAGTTACTGATAAGGAATAAAAGAAATGCTGGAGAGATCTATAAACTATCTGCATCATTATCGTTTTCTTTTTGAAAACGTTTCCTAAGTAGGAACATTTCACTATCAAGGAAGTTTTAGCATGAATGTAAATGGATTCATTAGGTATAAGGGCGCAGTTTCCTGGGTATGGGATCCTTCGGCGCGTTAAACGCAGACCACGGCACGGAAAGTTCCTTCTCGCCAGGGAAAGATTTTCCCTCGGCCGACACGTGATATAATCGCCACTGTTGTGTAAAACAAATGCGACCGAATGTAGAAAATGTTTCACATTTAGAATTAATCCTTGGCGTGCTTAGATCTGTTAAGTACCACCTCTGACTGTGGCAGAAGTTCTGGGAACTTACTGAGTGATACTCAGTAGTGATTTTTTTTTTATTATTTAAATATAAACTAATTATTGTTTACAACTGGTTAATTTATTGTTTAAAATATTAGTAACTATCTCAATAAATTTACTCTTATACATATATAATTGGCCTTTTTTTTTAAACCTAAACATATTTAATTTTAATAAAAAAAATTATTGATAAAATTTTACTTCATTAAAACGATTCTAATATAAATGAAAATACTCTATGCTTCTGGCAAAAAATCTAAAAAAATTAAAATATAAAAATTTTAAAATTTTAAGCAAGTTATAAAATATTGTTTATTCTGAATCTGCAGACCTATAGACTCGACTTATAATTTAAATTATATCAATGTCTGGAAATTTTAATTGAAAAATACAAATAATTAGCATATTGTTAAAATGTAGAGCGTGAAGATGTAGAAATAGTTCTAAATACATTTATAAAAGTTTTAAAACGCAATCTTTCTTATAGTGTAAATGGGTTATCTGCGTTTATACGAGAATTTACTTAATGCAGCAGTTAAGTAATACAAGCGTAAAAATAAGTCGCAAAAGCTCCGTGGAAGTACAGAAAATAAAGTGGCTCATAAGTTCATCCAGAACAATTTCGTGCAGCCGCATTTATAATTGAAGAAGGAATATCCCTGTAATTTTTTGGTTTTAAAAATATGCATGAAATGTTAATCGTATTAGGGGATATAACCCTAGTATCAACATGATTTCGATGAAATTATTGAAAATAAATATGAGTTTTCAACGTATAAATAAATGACTGTCTTGATGATATAGTGGACGCATTATTCATAATTTGATTTTGTTTCCATAAGCAACTATTTAGCCACAACAGTGAAAATAATTTGTTCGTTTAGTTTGATACCACCAATTCGTACCCTTGATATTTTAAATTTTTAAACATTGACAAAGCCTCCGCGATGCGAATCTACTATTTCTGTTGAACGTTAATGAATTTCTGCCACGTTGAGCTCGAATGCTTGTTATTGGATGGTTTAGATCTATGTTTATAGTGAAAGCAGTAGTTATTATTTTCTGAAAGTTGTACACATAAATGATAACAATATATTATTAAATTTAATTTTATTGCTTTTTAATCTTTTAATTTTAAATAGTTTCTTAAAATCTGTTTAATCATGGCATTATCAGTGAAAGAATTATCCTCTTTATTGAAGTAAGTTACTGAAGAAGCATCATTATTGAGAATATATAATTAATTTTATAAAATATAGTTTAGTAATTTATATATATTTGTTAAATAGTAATGGCAATTTGTTTAAGACTTCCTAAATTTCCTAATTGATTTTCTAATATGACTGAAATTGAAGTTTTTTAATTTTTTAATAATTTAAAATTTTTTTTAAGCAGTCTCTTTATTTTTTAGAAGATTTAAATATTTTAATAAATTGTAACAAAGCAGGAAATTCATATTTGTTTTGGGTGTATTTTAAAATAAAATACTTTTTTATTTACTTTCTATAAAATATTTCAACTTTATATATTTAAAAAATTTGATCATACTGAATAATTAGCATACAATACATAATTTTAAACTTCAATAAGAATTTCAAATCAATTCCTTCATGAATTTCTTCTTTGATGTCTGTTAAATATACACTTTCAAGAGCAGTTTAAATAATAATAATGATTCATATTATTCTTATTAAAGTTAAATAAAATGTTAAAAATGTAAGGTAAATAAAATTAAATTAAAAATAATGATGCATTTGTAATCATGATCTTTAAAACTATAACTTAACAAAAATTTATATTTATTTAACTTATTTATTTATTATTTCTAATGTGACAATTAATAAAAATTTTTTCTTAAATCTTTGTTTGTCATCTTCTAAAATACAAAATTGTAATGTATAATTGTATATAAATTTCAAATAATGTGATTATTGGAATGTGTATAATTTCAACCTAATTTATAATATCTTAAATTGAATTTATATATTTTCATGAATGTATTTTTTCTAGCATTATATCAGAAGAAAATGTAGAGACTCATTCACTCGATTCTCTAACTGCCCAAATAAATCAACAGTTTAAGAAAGAAGATCATTTTAAAGGTAAAGCTTTAATGTGATTCATTTATAATCATTCAAATAAACTGACAAAATTATTTTTATTGTTGAATATCTGAAGTAAAAAATTATTTAACTGTCTGGAAAATTTATATTTTTATTTTCTTATTGAGAATATATTATATATATATATTTTTTTTTTGGAAAAGCTGAAGTTGTATGTGACACATAATGAAAAAAAAAATAAATTAATTTATCATCTGTAAATTTCAGTGGGTTGTGCTCTAGTCATGCTTTTGCAGCAGTCTGATTTACTTCCTAAACCAACTCAACGACTTGCTGCAATTAGTCTATTAAATGATTTATATAAAAGTGAATCTGTTGTATCAAATCCATTTGTGTCAGTTTTTATTCATCTTTTGGTAAGTTTTCAAACTTCAAGTTGCATTAATTTTATTATATTTATTTGGATTATAATATAAAAATGTTTAATAATTAATATCTATTATATATAAATATAGAATTATTGCTATGAAATGTTGGTATTATATGCTTACTCTTAAAAACTATATGTCAGTTATGTCTAACATCATTTAAAAATGACAGTGCTTCAAAATAATTTAATTTATAGTGATGAAAATATGTTTAGGTTTCCAAAGTAGCAATAACTTATACATTTCTGTTGTAATTACTTCAAGGTTTCAAAAATATATGAATAACTTTAATGTTTTCTCTTTTATTATTTAAGATATTGATGTGATTGATTTTGGACTCTTGTTATGATTTGTTTAAAAAACTTATATATATTTAAAGTAATTGTAATTGTATAAGTATAACTAACCAGTTTATAAAGTCAAATTACATCTTGTTAGAGTACACTGATATTGTTGAAAAGTTAATTAAATAATTAAATTATGGTAATGCTTAAAACTCTTTAAAAATATTGCAGCATCCTGCAGAGGAAACGGACAAAGTAAAAGGTCGTAGATTATCCTACGCCGGTAATTTACCGCATCTTTCACCCATGGAGCGAGCAGTGGTATCCCAACTAATATCAGGGATGTCGCAAGTGAATAAAAAGACAGCTAAACAAATCTTATCTAGTGACCCTAGCCATTTTCATAATGTTGACATCACAGGTATTTAATTTCTCGCATCATTGTTATTATTAGAAATATTTTCATTAGTGTATTGCCTTTGCTTAGAACGTTTGTCTAATAATAAAGAAGTCTGAAATTTTTAATTTAATTTTATAGGAATTGAATTATTAAATGCAGAAAGATTATTAGAACTTCCGCATACCAGTAGGGACGGTATTCCAGTAGTTATTTCATATCCGGATAGTAAATTTGGAGCGAATCTTACTTATGATCCGGTTTTGGCGAAAAAGACTGCAGAACAACTGATCACGGGATCAAACCCAATCATAGATCAAACTTATAGACCTGAATTTATTCGACTGGTGCCACCTCTTCATGATTGTCAAGATGAGGTACATAAACTAGAAAACTGATATTTTTTAAAAAACTTTTTTTTTTCTTTATTTTGATGAATTAAATACGCAGTTTGTAGAATTAAACAACCGCGGGGCTGAAAATTGAGCCGTATCCAAACGTTTCGCCAACCTTTACAGTTGTTGGCATATGAGTGGACGGATGATTCCCGCGATAGTTCGGGGGTTTAAAGGACGTGAGATACAAAAATGAGGCTCTCCACATCTTCGCATCACGGAAATGCGAAGATGTGGGGAACAGAAACGTACAGAAACATTACATTCGTAGTTTAACTATCAAATAAAATGAACAACAACATTTTTCCTTTTCTTGTCTTTTCATTTTCCATTCATTTCTAGTCCGCTTTCGTTAGCTTTACTTCTCCTTCTCTTATCTCCTTTCCTGACCCACCTCTTTACAATTCCTCGAATTGTTGCAGCAGTCTCCTTCCACTGACAAAGCCAAAGCCTGAAAGTTGGCGAAACCTTGGATTCTGTCGCAGTACCGTGTGTATCTTCTCCCATGCAGTCGTTTAAATCCAAAAATTATGTAAGTATGCATCTGGAGAGTTGCGATCGCGAAAATTTGTATTCAGTTTTTTATGTATTTAACTTTACTTGATAGTGTTTTCTAATTTATAAGTTTATAAATTTAAAATTACTTAAACTTCAATTATACATTTTAAAGAATTTAATTCCTTAACATTTTTTGAATATTAACTAAGGTTTTAACTTTTAATTTTCAGTTAGCATGGATGAATGTTACCGAACCATACGAGCGAAAGCCTGCATACGATGTGACTATGTGTGTATCGAACAGTGCAGGTGTGGAAGCCAAAAGATTGATGGCTCGAGCATTCAAAGGACCATTAACCTTGCAACAACAGCAGCATCTTCTAACGGAAATTGAGTCAGATCCAAAATTAGTGTATCTTATTGGTTTAACGCCAAACAAATTGCCTGATCTCGTAGAAAATAATCCTCTCATTGCCATAGAGGTTCTTTTGAGGCTTATGCAATCAACACAAATAACGGAGTACTTCAGTGTTCTTGTAAATATGGAGATGTCCTTGCATTCTATGGAAGTTGTAAATAGGTAGAAAAACATTTACCTTAACATTGAGTTAAAAACTGAAACAAAAACGGACTTTCTTTAAAATTTAAAAATCCCATATGTTTAATCGGTTCCTGAATGCATTCAAATAATATATTATGTCATTGATAACTATTTCTTTTACTTCATTATAAGTTTTTAACGAAAATTTTTTTTTTCAAATTTTAGATTGACAACAACAGTAGATCTTCCTACTGAATTTGTACATCTGTATATATCTAATTGTATTTCAACGTGTGAAACAATAAAAGACCGATACATGCAAAATAGATTGGTGCGACTAGTATGTGTTTTTCTACAATCATTAATAAGAAATAAAATTATAAATGTACAGGTGAATTTATTTTATGTTAGTTTAAATCAACTGTTTAAATTTTAAAATCATTATTTAAATTTTGAAAATATTTTTTCTAGGAACTATTTATTGAAGTTCAAGCCTTTTGTATTGAATTCAGCCGTATTAGAGAAGCTGCCGCTTTGTTCAGATTGTTAAAACAACTTGAATCTGGTGATATAGGAAATTTAGCTGTTACCTCGACCTCGGCTAAAAGCAAAGCTGAAAGCTGATATATGAAATAAATTTTATAAAAAAATATATGTAGTTATAAAAAAATGTTTTTGATTTATTTTAAAATCTTTGATTTTCTTTTCTGCCTTAGATTTTTGTTCAGTTTAAATATGAAGTTTATGCGAGACAGCACTACATTCTGCACTTGGTACCAGTGCCGCGAACGTAAACAATGATCAGTTGAATTTAGTTTCGAGTTGATGTTAAGATTTCAGACTTTCCTTGTTTTCGACAATTCTGTCTGATCTTTTTCCTTCGTGGTGTTCTATAAAGGCGGCCTACTTTAGAAATAAAAATAATTCAGCAATTTTTTTATAAAATTAGCCCAGAATCAAAAATAATTATTTATTTTTAAAGTCAAATTAAAATTTCCCTTTTTACCTATGAATGTTGAGCTTACCGAACTGCTGAATCTTTTGAAAATTTCATTGACTAAGCCATATTTTAGCATGTCGAACTCAAATATTTTTTAACTGATACCCTTTGTATCATATATCAGTCCGACTGATGATGCTCTATGGAGAATCGAAACCTAAACTTTTCTTATAAAAATTTTCTTCGTTTCACAATTTAGCTTAATATTTGTGATAATAGTTGCAATATTAACGGAATAATTAGATAAATAACATTTGAACGGAGCGGATCATTCTAATATAAAAAATTTTGGGTTGAAGAAGTTCTTAAAGGCAAAAGTGAATTGTATAATGTCAGTATAAAAGCACTTATTAATTTAACTTAAGTGAAATTTAAACCACAGTAATAACGATTAGAATATCCAATGTCTCTGCAAAGTATTGTTAGAATGAGTTTTTTTATGAATTGACGGCATTATTTACTTCAAAAGCAGATTTGTTGTTCTTGCCAGCTTCATAATCATATTGGCACTTCGGTTCTTTTACTTAAAACTAAAGAATTTCAGTGATGGAATGAATGCCTGATTATTTGTTCATTGCCTAAGGCCATCGATCTTGAATATATTTTCTTTTTATTGATCAATTAGTTCAATAAGCGCGTTACCTATTTATTTCTTACTTTACTCATCAATTAATATCGTTTAAACCGAATCGAGGTAATTTTAAATGTTAAATTGAAATTCAATTTCTTTTCCGTTGAAGGCGATTTCTTCGGGACGGTAAATGTTCCGATAAAGCAGATAAAAATTCCTCGGGAGGATTGGCCGTTCCGAAACAAATTCCCCCGGAAATAAAGATGTTAATAATGAAATTTACCCGGCTTCTCATCAGAGGTGCCTCCTGCACAACAGTAGGAAGGCAGCGCAATTTTAAAATGAATAATTACATCACCAGCAGTTATTTCTAACAGTCTTATTTGGAATTCATTGCAAGAGCCGAATCTAGACTCCCAAGAATTCTCCATGGACCGTCACGTTTTATATGAGTTATGCATCAGGCTAATGTTGAGTTGTATAATAATAAGGCTCGAGCCCTAAATTTCGATGATAATCTCGTAAGAAAATTTTATTTAAAAAAGGAACTTCCATAATTTATCGCATTGAAAATGAGTGACGCTTCCAAAGCCCGCGGGGACCCGATTGGTGGTTCCGCTGCAGCTTTTAGCGTTTCATTTTCAGTCACCTATTTAAGAGAGTGAAATAACATTTCTTTCGAAGCTTTTACAACCGTAAAATGATTAAAGTAGCTGGCATGGTCTTAAACTGGCGCCGAGGGGCCCGATGTTGAATCGTGAAGCCGCGAGCATCAAATAAATTCCGAAGGGTGCGAACTCCGTGATCCGAACATTATTGGCTTAACATCAACCGAGGCATATTTGCGACCCTAATAACTCTTTGGATAACACACGAGCATATCTGGCGGTAAAAAGAATTGTTTTACAACTGGCTCTGGGGGTACATCCCTGAAACACCCTTGTCGAAACCCCATTTTATATCTTTTCACAATGTGGAATTTAAATTTATGGACCAATCCGCAAACGGTAAATACAATAAATGTTATCTGTCTCCCAAGATACGTGAACGGAAGAATAGTAAGGAGCAACGGACCGGCTCAGGTCGGGTTTACAAATCCCTTACAAATGATTCGAGCAGTCTCCCGGAGTAAATCAAGGCTGGACACTCGGATTTTATTTTCCCCCGAGGAGCAAAGTTACAGGTACGAGGTTCATTCGTTCTCTGCCGAGCCACAGGGGAGGACGGCAATGCCCGAAGAGACGGAACTGGCAGCTACTCGAGAGCGAGGCCGTCGCGATGCACGAAAATCGGCGACGAGCTCTTCCGGACTGGAAAAACGAAGTGAAGGAAACGTTGCGAGCAACAACCTGGAAAAGAGTTTCACATTCACTCTGCAGGCAAGGATGTCGTCCTACGCGTGCCGTTTGCTAATTTCACGATGGAGGAGTTCCGAAATGGAGTAAGACCTCGGTGAGGCACGAACGAAGACGGGGAAAAATTTTCCAGCAGATTTAGCATCGCTGCCGCTGCTGCGGCAGACATTAAAAATGGGTCGCATCACCTGGAACTGGACTCGTTACGCGTTGTCATTGCAGTGCGTTCCAGGCCGATGCTGGATTTGCTGATCCGGGGTGCTCTCGGTCCTGGTTCGCTTGTCATCCTTTGCTGCTCCGCGAGACGTTTTTCCTTTTCTCCCGCGTCCTGCCGCGGATTTTTTCCTTTTCGCCTGTGCTAGGGGAATGGCCGAGCGATAAAAATTTAACTTTATTGCGAAGTATTCGACCAATTAAATTTAAGTCTCTAATTGCCTGCGCGGGACGGGATAAAAAACGGTCCTTCGCACTCAACCGGGAATTGTTCCATCTTCCCGTAGGCTCCACTTTGCATGCCGTTGCCCGGAGCCTCCGGGAATTGGCCGTTCGTGTCGCATAAAACTGCGTAACCCTTCGGCGTATCTCCGAGAGTTGAGCTCTCGCAATCGCCCACGGGGGAATTCGCTTACTTCAACTTTCAATATTTGAAGTTCCGGTAACTGAATTTTGTCTGAAAGCTTTCTCGCGAGATGGATAAGGCGAGCCGAGAGAAACCGGCCGCTAATGGCGAACCTCTTCGGATGCGACTCTGGACCGCCGTTCGTGCGCCCCGGCGCAAATATCTCGCGCTGGGGCTTTCGGCGTTTTCGTGCCGGTTATCGCGAAGCCATTCCCGAACTACCACGGAAACCAAATCTGTTTGCGCGCAGCGACATTTGACGCGCGAAACATATTCGTCAAGTGCGAATTTCAACACTGTATTAACTTATTAAATGCAAATAAAAATTCCTTCCCAGCCTGAAGTGTAATTAGTTGATCTCATTCTTTTTCCCATGTTAATCGATGAGATGTCAAATTCATTTTAAACATTTGTGCAGTATTTTTTTCAAAGATTTTTAATTAAGATCGAGTAATTTGAACGAAGAATTTTAAATGGCGATGTTATAAACTGCATTGTTAATGCGGTAAACGCGTGATTTTATTACTTGAGCGATTGAAATTGCGGCTTAAAAATTAAAAAATTTGTTAATTATTAAATTATGAGGCTATGCGAAATGATTAAAACGTTCTGGTTCGGTGTCGTAAATTCGGAAATCGCTGTGGCCGTAAAGAAAATTTCATTTATGCGCACCTTAAATAGATCTACCGAGAAAATTAAATACCGGTCTACCGTAACCGAAAATTTTTATCTTTAAGCATAAGGCCACCGTTAAATTCCACATGCATTAATATTTTATTCCTAATTAGAAGGTGACAGAAAATTGTTTTGCTTTAAAATTTCATGTCATATGTGAAATTCTAACAAAAACCATGTGAAATTGATTTTAGATTAAGGGATTAAGCTTGTTTTCAATATCGAAAAATAAAAAAATATGAGTTCAAACTCATTTTCAGTTTATGTATTATCTCAAGAGGAAAAATGTTTGCTCTCCGATCTTCTCCAGCGCTTTATCTAATGTTTTCCCTGAACAATTTCTGCCCTGAGAGATTTGCACATTTGCTTTTTTTTTTTCTTTTCCCGTAATGAAAAACTTTTCTGCTTTTCTCTGCCTGAATTTTTCTTCTTTCCCGTTCGAAGCTTCGTCACTTGAGCTAATCTCATCGCTTCTCGTTTAATTCCGTCGCACAGCTTCAAATGGTTGGGTCCTCAAACTTGTTTTATCTATCCCGAATCCAACTGGGTTCGGCTTTCATGATGATATCGCTTTTTGTATATTGTACATCCTGCGGACAAGTGTAGTGTCATCGCAAAACTGCATCTCTTCGACAATTTTGGTTGCTCATCGACGTTTTTCTTTTGCGGCTTTCGACCGCTTGAACCCGTCCCGTATGATGGTGCATAACTCTCATCGCGTTTTTCTTGTTTCAAACTTTTTTTTTTTTTTTTCTTATTTAAGAAGGCGTTCAATGCGAAGCAAACGTTTCAACGATATTGCTTATGCAGGAGTTCATATCAAAATGTTTAAATGAATCGCTTTAATGTTAGCTAAAATCGAGAAGATTTAATTCTTCTCTAACTCGGAGCGATAATAAATACGATTTCATACATTTCTTTTCAAAAATAGTGGCTGAATCATTTACAAAAAAAAATTGTCGGATATAAGAATTTTAATAAAAAAATTTTCAGTTGAAGAGCAGGAAAGAGCTTCGAGATTTGAAATGGAAAATTTAAAGGTTCTTTAGATGATCCCATAAATAAATAAAATAAATTAATTATTGCTGTCGCGGCAAATTTATTTATTAAATTGCATCATTTTCACGACCTAAAGAGTGGAAACCCTTGGATGGTATCCAAGGAAGTAAACCGAAAATTTATTCTCTGTGGACTGTTGCAGTTAAGTCGCCTGAACTAAGGAATTATCGCCATCGCTTCAGTTTATGAAGACATCTTTGAACATCCAACAGCAGATCCAGCATCTTGATTGTCCAATCAATGCACTCCGTAACACAGTCGGATGATAGCTTCGGGTCGATGTGACGCCAAATACATCATATATAACGGAAATAAACTAAAGTAGTTGCTCATAAAAAAAAAAAAAAAAAAAAGTACCACGAAGAAGGATTAGCTCCCGTATTTTAGATATAATTCCGCTTTATATTTTAATCCTCTTGACTATTTCGATACTTCACAATAATCCGGAGCTCAGAACATGCAGATAATATTGACTATTTTCATGCAAACTCTATATCCGATGATTAACTGATCACCAATTTACATAACATCCTTCCATTAATATCAGTTCGAAACCATCAATTTTCCTAAACGTTCATTAAGCGCTTTATTATCTTTAAATTCAGTATTCACATCTGGAAAATTCATGAAATATTTAAAAGCCTTGATTTCTTTGTATGACACTATATGTGTTACATAACCATTACAAATTTTTCACATCCTAAAAACATTATATGTAAATTTTTGCTCAGTACTGCTAAATTTGTTCTTTTAAAAATCATTAATATTAGGGAAACTTGGTCATTGTTAGCTTTCAGCAGATAAATGAGGCCCACATGCATTTCTCGTTATATACCAGCTTTTACACCAGCATAATAAGTCAGTCTACTTTTATATATATATAAAGTGGTTATAATTTTAGATATATAAAAGAGAACAATAAAATACAGTATTCTCGATGGCATGCTATTCAAGGAAGCACGGTAATTTGAAACGGAATTAATTTAATGGGAAAGGAAAATATCAAATTCTTCTTTGCAGGTCTAAGATTTAGAAGAGGAAAAGAAATCATAGATTATTCTTATGAATGATAGTGCGTATAAATTAAATATAACATAATAATCATAAAATAATGTGTGTTGCATAATCATTAATTTTGCAGTTATATTTATTCTGAAAGAAGCTATGCAACATTTAAGCAATTTTAATTTTATAAAGTTACTTATTATTAAGTGTCCTGGAGAAAGTTCAAATGTATGGAAAAAATTACTTATTAGGACGATAGATTTTTTTTCAAATTAGAGAATCGATATGTATATTTCACGGTTTGTCTGGCTTACTTATATGTGGTATGTAAGTAATAAAACAGGGATATCTAACGAATTATGTTGTTTAAATACATTTGGTTTTATATATATATAATGGCGGCAGTGAAAATTGAAAGATTCTATTAATGCCACGAATGACTGTTGCTGTTGCTGAAAATTTCTTATGGCAAATTAAGCTTTACATAATTATAAAATTATATCCCCTATCTGTGATTTCAGTTAAAAGGAAATTTTAAAATTTTATTTTGTAAAAAGCAAATTAAGCCCTCTTATTTAAAGATCTAATATAAAAAACAAAATTTTGTCTTGTGCCATCGGATAACAGTAATTTTAAGTAGGAAAATCCTAGGCACGATTAGCTGTAAAAATTTCACAAACATTATTTAACTTTCGATCGCAAACTGTTGGTCGCTTTTAATGACTTTTTTTGAGAGTTGCAAGATTTAGCAGAAACTTTTTAATCTTAGTCATCGGTACAGATCCAAGTTGCGATATATTCCAGGTAAAAAACCGCAATTTCATTTATTGGTAGACCTTACTTACAGAAGCGAGGAACGTAAATCTAAATTAATTTCTTTTCGTCAGTTTCGGATTTTCAAAGACTACCCGCATTGCGATGGAATTTCATGCTTTATGAGTCTGTACAATGTAAACTGAAGACGCGATGTGGGCAAAATCGGGTACTTTGTGGCAAACGGTGTAACACTCCGACAGAGCAATTTTGGTAATTTTGGTCTCGCTTTATCCGTAAACCTAAATTTTTAAAAATTTATGACGGGTAGGTTTCGGGTCGCTTCAGAGCGACGTATTGACCTGGCTTTTGTGTTATAATGAATTCCCTTTTTGTCGGGGGAAATGTTTCCTTTACGGGTTTTGCCTAATTTAGACGTTAAGCCGGGGCTCCTTTGGCAGTGCGGGTTGCAGCAACATCAACAAAGTCAGAGATTAGACTTTCCACTCATTATTTTGGAAGTGTGAAATTTCCAGTTATTAGTATTATCGAGCTGCACAACGGTAACAGATTAATATTTAAATTTATCGTACATGATATATAATATGAAATATAATTATTAATCTCGATGGCCGCAAAACGAAGGTGATGGAAGTGCGATATATCAAGATCGGAGTTTGTTCGTTCCAGCAGCAGGCTTTAACCAGATCAAAAGC
Source organism: Ricinus marginatus (assembly GCA_028565995.1). Classification (NCBI taxonomy): domain Eukaryota; kingdom Metazoa; phylum Arthropoda; class Insecta; order Psocodea; family Ricinidae; genus Ricinus; species Ricinus marginatus. Next base: position 57,407 of record JAOWBB010007906.1, on the reverse strand, counting down.
TGTTTTTTCCTTTTTAAATTTCACAAATCATAATAGCGATTGTTTTAAAGCTTATTTTTTTGATAGTTTCCTTTATGGCACTCTCGTTCCCGTAATTTCAAGCGAGACGCAAATACAGTAGTGCAGGTTAAGTATCTAATGATGTAACCGAAAGAGTCATGGCTGAAATTTCATAATAAAAAGAAAATTTTATGGATTAAACCGTCATAAAGTCGGCGCTGAGCATCAGGAATCCATTGCTGCGCGCTCTTTCTTAATGCAAAAAGTTTCTTTCGGTCCGGTCGAGTTGTTTCAGCACTTCTGACTGTGAAATTCTTGGTGTGCTTTACTCAGATGAAGAAGCAAATCATTCTTGAAAGCTGCTTACGCGAGTTTCGCTTATTCTTATCGTTCTGATTTGCTTGAGTAGCATTGATTCCAGATATATCTAAAAACTAACTCTCCCAAATGATCATTTTCAATTTTTAAGAAAGGGAAACTCATTGCCGAAACTGCAGCGGTTTCTGGAGATTGACACTTAACAATAAGTCGATCCATTAAAAGACTGATTTTGGAAAAGTTACAAAAAGAACTTTTCAGATAGTATTAAAAAAAAAAAAAAATTTTTATCTTAATATTCCGAAGTTGGAAAACACACGAAAATATCAAATAAACTGAGTTTTTTTAAATAAAAAATTTATATAAATTTATCAATGCTTCATGTTATGAGTCTTACTCCATTCTTAAATTCGGAACATTTTCAAAACCGTCTGCCCAACATATAAAGATACTTATTCTCGCGGATAAGGCGAATTTTTTTATCGGCCTATTCTGAAACAGAGTTTGGTATGATTACGAAGAGAACATATCAGGTACACTTTGTTTATGGGTCAAATATTCCGCTGCAGCAAATTATTAAGTAAAAGATCATTCGTTTTGTATGTCTTATGCTCCATTAATGTCGTGTTTTAAATTAAAAAATCACAAGCAATGTGATCTGCTTGAAAATCAACTTTAGCCGTATCTCTCGTCCAGCATCGATTGAGGCATAGGACCTCGGATGCCTACGGTTTTTTATCATTCAGCTATTAAAACTCAAATCTGAGTTTTAAATATTTGTTTTCGATAAATCTATAGACTCTTAACTTTCCTATTTTAATAAAATTTTTCTTGTACATTTTTTTTTTTTGGCTCGCTGTAGACTGCAGCTATTGCAGTCGAACAATTTTCATAGAAAAATTTTATTTGTCGTGCGTTACTTCCAAAAATGTAACCGTTCGTCATTTTTTTTTTTTTAATAACTGGCCAAGACGACCGGGCCATCAGAGAGAGAGGAGTGCGGTCAGCTTTTCCTCCGAACCTTAAAAACGAATGCGTAAAAGGGGAGACTGGCAAAAATCCTGCTGCAGCTTTCCGTGTTTATTCTGAAACTCAATTCCGCTGACGGACGAGGAGGAGGAGAGGTAAAAAAAAATAAATAAATAAATAAATAAATAACGATATTTCTGTTCCACAAAATAGAGGCAGAGAAGCGTTAAGGAGAAGTGAATATGTATGCGGTAAAATATGGGGAAATGGACAATGATGTCTGCCCGCGAGAGGAAGAGAGCAATGCGCGAGAGCGTTCAGAGTTCCCTTTTCCAACTCAGTGATGCTTGTGCATCCTTTCGCGCGAGTCTTAGACGTCCGCGTTGGCCTACGCCCTGTCGCTTTTTCCACGAGTTTCCCAGTGATGCTGTGCTTTACCATCATTCGGGTTTCCTATTAAAGCTTTCATTTCATTTTCGATTCGAAGTAAAGTGAGTAAATAAGGCTGAAAAACCTTTGAAATTCTTCTGCACGGTCGGGAAATCGATGAATTTCATTCTGAAACGAATACACGTGAAGCGTTAATTTTATATTTTCAATTATTATATTGTGGTGGTTACATTTTAACGAAAGATCCCACTTTGATTTGTCGCTGCCCTCAACGTAAAGTAAATGATATTATTCAAAATTTTTTCCACTTAAATTCTGCTTTTTTAAAAAAATTTTTATCTCGCCAAAGGAAAAAAAAAATATTAGTTTTTCCAATTATAAGTAATTTAAGATTATAAAAATGATTTTTCACTCATCTAAGTGTAATCATCCTGATATTTCCAAATTATAAAAAACTTATTTCATTTTAATATTTTTTTATGATATTTAACGTCCACTTTCCGCCTGTGAATTTCGTCTCGCGTCTTGAAGACTTGAGATTTCATAAAATAATAATATGTTTATATACATCATGCGACCGATAAAGAATGTGAAAATTTTTTGTGAAGCATCAATTATTTTATTTGTATTTGTATAAAAACGTATGAAATTAACGTGCAAATTTGCTCTCCTAAACCTTAGCTAAACATGAGGAATAGGCATATAATCATATAAATACCGGAAAAATAGTTTCTTCGGCGATGTGAAAAGTGTAAAATTTCAAAATTACCATTCAGTTTTTTACATATCCCATTACAACGTTAATTATTCTTCTCGCAGCAATGAAAAACAGAAAAATTAAAGTTGTTTCCCTTTTACTTTGCTTCTAAAAAAAATTTTTATAAATTCCGGAAATGAAATTTATGATTCACAACATGTATTCTTAATATAAATATTTATAATGAACTTAGATTTAAAATTTGCTCATGAAAATTTTATGCACTACAATTGAAGTGCAAAAAATTCATATTAAAAATTAAAAATAGTTCACTTCAGAATGCAAAAGAATCTTGAATTATGATAAAGAAAATTATTCGAAATAAAAAAGTAGATTCATGGGATGGAAACTTGAAAAAGTTTTTCTTGTACTTGTCGCAGGGCAGAAAACAAATGATGATGATGAAAAATAGATATTTTAGGCGTTAAAGTCTCGTTTCATTTTTGTACAATGGTACAATGGAACTTTCTCACTTATTCATATAAATTTTTTTGGCGTGTTAGCGAAAAAATTCTCAATTTATTGGTCGCCATCGTTGGTTATAAAATCGTTTTAAGCTGATTTTGTGTATTTCCAGAACCTTTAAGCATTTGCAATACCACAAGAGATAAAATTGTATTTCCCTCATTTTTTGCGAACCATCAGATAAAATCTTTTTGTATGCAGCAGTTTAGTGAAGCCTTTTTTTTATAAATGTTGTTTCTTAATCTTTCTTTGTTCTTTCATATGAAGCTTGAAATTTTGTTATTAAACTTTTTTTCTACCTTAATTTTATTTAAAGCCAAAGGATGATTTTTTAATTTTATATTCTTTTATTTTTCGTATGTCACATCTGAAAAATAAAAGAATATAAAAAATTAGTGTGAGCTAATGATGACGGTTATATATGTGGTAAGAATTATTGAAGTTCAAGGGCTAGTTGTAATTTGATGATAAGGGGCAAAAGATAAAAAAAACAATCTAAAAGGTCAAAATAAACCAGTCTATATGGAGAAACTTACCAAAGAAGACGGAAATTCTGCTGCATAAATCAGATATCATTTGGAAATACAAAATACCGCCAATGAATTGATCGCTAGAAAAAAACATAATAAAAATAGTTTTAAGTTTTTTTCCATTTCATAAATATTCTTTCTATTACAATATTATTTTAGTATATACATAAGTGTCTCTAATTTAAATATACTTAACTTGAAAATTACTGATTGTGTGCAAATATTAATAATTTCAATAAATATTAGTTTTAATTTCTTATCTATTTATTTATTTAACTAATTCTCTAAATCCCTTTCTCTTCTGGTTGATAATCTTTGTGATAAATAAAGATTCTTTATCAAAAACTTCTTCAATTTTTATTTTACAGTAAGAACAACCTTATATTAAGTTTTTGTGAATTACGTAAATTTGTCCCTTGTCTTCTTTAAATATTATAATCATTCACCAAAAACACTTCGGCAAAAATTTCGTAAACTCATTCTCAGAAAATTTTTAGTAAAATTTTTATTTGTCCTGAAGTGAAAACAGTACTTACCCATACAGGACCATAGTAATAAAAAACTAATAAAGAATATTTAAATTAATGTATGCATAATAATATTAATTAAATTATTAAATTTTTCCAATCAAAATAATGAAAAATGCTAAAATTCATTTCTGGACAAGATATGGAAAATATTGTCTGCATTTAGCAAACAGTAAATTATATTGACAATATATGCTATATAACAAAATTTAAGTTATTTGATTAAGTTCGTAGATTTCCCCGTCAGCTTCTAAATCATATTATCTAAGAAGATTCCGAATACATTGCTTAAAATAATGTAATTTGTTTAGCGAAAATAGCTGTAGAATGAGCTATACAATGAAAATGCAATAGTGTAATATTCGGTTATGACGTGCTTTCGTTTCAGATTATGAGATGAAAATTATTTTCGTGTGTAATTTCCGACAAAACGGAATATGTTAATATTGTGTATATCAAAAGACTGAATGCACCAAGATGCACGGCCAGCACCGAAGAAGCTAATCACCTAGAGTGTCTTCATCAGGTAAAGTTAATTTACATTGACAAATATAAAGCTGATTCAATAGCAAAATTAATGATGTTAAATACAAAAGCAACGCAGAAACTAATGATACAAAAATTAATGATCTTATAATTTGTGGTTACAGAAAGGGAGGTAATAAAACGATTTTGTCTTTAACCTTCTGGAGCTGGTTTTTCACCTGTTGTATTTTAAGCAAAACACATTCCCTTATATTTTTTTTCTTTAAATTGTATGCGTTAATGCAGTAAAACAAAATTAATTTTGCCAGGTTTATTACTTTAATATTGTGCGTAATGCTTAAGAAAGCATTTTATTAGTAATTTCATTTATAATTGAGTTTCAAGTTATTTTATACTAATTTTTCTTATTAAGGCAAATAAAAACAATTATCTTTCATCCCATCTACTGCTGTCTACATTTCGCCCATCTAAATGTCATTCATATGTTCAGTCGATGTTTGCCTTCAATTAGTCTTCTGGACGTTAATTGTTGCTGAAATGATATCTCCCTTCAAAGCTTTGTTTGTCGAAAGGTAAAAAATGCAAATCTAATATACAAAATAACGAACGTATAATTATTTAATTTTTTTATTTAGGTTAGTTTAATGATTATCGAACAGTTTTCAGATACTTCCAATTAAAGGTTTCACACTTGTGGAAACGTTCGATATAAGAAAATAAGCGAAATTTGAATTAGATATTTACACTGGTAAATATGACGTTTATATGAAGCGATTGTTTCGTTTGCTTTTTGTAAAACGATAATGGGCAATCTCGTAATGAGCGTCTCAGCTAGATGGAATTAATATAAATATGTTAATAAAATTGTTTCAGCTATCACAACGTCTCTCATAAATGCATGGCTTATGACTCAAGTGTGACGTTAAACATGACTTTTGTATCTTCATTAAATTTCTGGGTGACACTACATGTTGAAGTAAATACTCTCATTTTCTGCCATTCCTCCATTATCCCCGTTTTTTGGAAATCAACTTTTGTCGAGTTTCACGTTAGAAATGTGGTGAGTTGTGCGTTGATATAGTCGCAGTTAATTATACAGCCCTGGATAACATGAAGCAAGGAACAATAAACCGATGGGTAAAATATTAAAGGATTTCGATATTTTTTGCATTAATAAGCTCCAAGATGAATAGCAGAAATTTTATTTTTTACGTCAAACCAGGAGGTTCTTAACTCATGATGTAGGAATACATGTATTCAGATTTCCTTGAAATTAATCTTTGATCATTTTTTTTTTTTGCATTTTAAAGTCGTACTATCAGAAAGGAGCAATAGTTTTTAAGATACGTGTGTGTATGGTAATCAACGTATATTTTTAATGCTTTTGAGAATTAGATTTTTATTTTGCTTGCAGTATCTATTATCCAGACTCTCAAATTCAGCTAAGAACTCTTAACCGAGGTTAATAAAATATGAAACGGATGGTGCAGCAATAGTCAATTTCCCGGTACATAAATTTAGAGAACACGAAATGGGATATAACTTCTTACAATCGCGTCATTTGAGTTTAGCGGGAATTTCGTAGCCGCTAAAAATTTGCATTCTGAATAAAGGAAAAGCTTTTTAAAGCTGTTATAACTATTAAGGCCTTTGTGGATCTCAATGAACATTTTGTTTCGCTTAACTACATTTCCAAACTAGATTGGATTATAATAATTGTTCAGTTTCGTAGTGAAATTTTTCCTTTTTAACGTTGAAAAGAAGGGTAAAAGAATTTAAATTTTTATCACGGCTTTTATCTTTCATAAACAGAGCATCACATATTATTTCAAAGTCCCAAATTAAATTATGTGATGCGGAAACGAGATGCAGAAATTATTATTTATTAATTTTCGGGAGACAACCCCTTTTAAAGACAGTCAAACACACGCAGCTCAGCTATTGAATACCTGCGAACAATGGCGAGTGAGAAGTATGAGGAAAGTATCAAAAATAAAAGTTCATCGACGTTAGAACGTATACCACGATATAAAATGGACATGGGAACGAAGGGAATGAAAATACTTGAATCGAAAATTAATGTAAGTTTGCATACATACATGATAACGTAAGTCCGAAAATTAAATACGTATATATAAATACTACAGTAATATATATTATATATGAAAATTAGCACGTATATATCGTACTGTCAGCAAGCATTCTAATTACTTTTAATTGATGAAATTTTGTATGCAGCAAGATATATTTGCTAAGGTAAAGAATCTTTAGTTTAAATTGAAATCCAGATTTTTTTTTTTTTTATTCTAAATAACAACATTTTTTCAAAATGTATGAAACTCAATCGCAACACGAGGAAGTCTTGACAAAAGCTTCTCTGCACCCCGAAGTTTTGAAACATTCAGGCAGTTATGTTTGGGGCAAAACTCTGGCGACGTGGGTTATTTAGCACCAATCAACGTTCCTTGAAGAAAAATAATTTTTTTTTTTTTTTCACTTTTCCGCACGCCATTAATTCTCTCTTTTCTTTTCGAACCGACAAAAAGCCATCTCCATACGTCGTCCTCGGTTGCAATAAGAATTTTTCCGCTGGAATTAGTCCCCGGAGAAATCGACAAGTTTAACCGACAATCCAGCGTTTTTTTTTTTTTTTTTTTTTTTTTTTTTATTCGACCAATATTGGTCCCAGGACATATTTCCGAAATCGAAGCCCAAAAATACGTGCCACATGATATCTCCGCTTCTTTTAAAATTATAGTTATAATCGCTGTATCCGAAGGTTTTTTGCCATTCCGGAGGGTGCTCGCCTTTATATCTCGCGGCGTAGCATAAAAGAATTTTAACAGGGAAAAAAAGTAATTTCAAACGAATAACGCAAAGGATTTTTTAACGTTGCAGCCGTTCGGCAATATCGAAAAACATTCATTTCTGATGCCGAATTAATTTTTATTTCCAAAACCCGAAAGGAGGGAACGATTTCATCATTACAAACAATGGGAACTTTAATTTAAATTAAGCTTTTAAAGAAATTACTAGAAAAGGTTGCGAAAGGTAAAGTCAGATTTTACATTGAAAATATCTACCGAAATCTATTCATTTCCCTGAGCCAAGCAGCAAATTCGTTAGGTTCGATTCCCAGATTCGATCCGGCAAGGAAAAAATTATTAAAATCGCTCTTCGCTATAATCTCAGGGACGAAATAAGCACTTCAATTAATTTTCGGATTTAAAAAGTTTATTTTAATCCGCGGCAAATCCGATCCCGGGATAAGAATTGTAGTTTCGCAAAGCAGTCAGAGATTTTAAAATATTCCGAATTGCAATGAACATCCACATTCACTTCAGCATATTTATCTTTCCTTGTCGGATTAAAGATTTACGGCTTGCCGTCGACTGTATCAGCAGGCTGCGGGGGAATGAGGGAAATGCTCCTGGAAAGCGGGTTTCTGCAGTTGCGTCGAGAGCGATGCAAAAGCATCCGAAACATTTCCAGCCGACGTGATAATTGCAGCTTTCCCGTCTGCCGTTTCAAAGGAAGTCAAAACCGGGCGTTCGAGTCGGATTTTTCTACCTGAAAATGTGCGGGATCCGAAAATTGGCACCGCCGTCTTTCCTTTTGCCGTGGCGTTCGAGTTTCTTCATTTATTCCCTCCGCTCAAAGGAAAAAAAAAAAAAAATGATTATCTGCCGCCTTTCGCTGGGGTGGATGTGCCACTAAGAAGTGGAAAATATCCGGGGGTTTTTGGATGCTCCGAATTAAAATCCGCAGTGGGACAGGTAAGGATAATGTTCTCATTGTTCGGCAGAGGTCTCATTCGCATTTGGGATCAGTTACTGCGAAAACAATGCTGCATTTAAATAACAATGAGACTTTTCTTTCGGTTTCGGAATGAATAAATAACGTTTGGAGAGTCCAAAAACGCGGCATAATCACCTCGTAAAGAAATGCACGAGGGATTTACACGGGAAAAATGATTTCCGAGGGCGGGATTCGCTTTGGCTTTACACACGGCGGCGACATGCTACAAGAAAAAGTGTTTCAATCCCATTTTTCAAAACTTATTTAACTTATTTATTCCAATACTTTATTTATAAATTTAGTTGGATTTTTATCAGGAGGAACGGAATTCGTACTTCATTTAAGCTAATGAAAAGAACATATCAGAGGCGTCTGAGAGTAAAACTGTTCATAGCATTTTCTTTTTTCCGTAATTTATTTCTTTTTTTAACGAACGATTTCCCTTAAATTAAATTTAAAACCTTGTTTTTCTTATTTATTGAAATATCAATATAGAGAAAATATTTTTCTCTCACTCACCGGAGAACGAAAATTTTCCATTTTTAAACAATTTTTTCCTTCAGCTGCAATAATTTTAATGTGCCTTCAATTCTTTTTTTTTTTTTACGCAGAAATAATAATTTTCTTCATCAGGAAACTATTCTTTTCCATCTCTTACAAAAAAAAAAAAAGATTCACAAATGCCAGTGAACTTTCAATCGTCGTTTGCAGATTTTTTCAAAACTTAATATATTAAGCGAGATTCAGCAACGTTTCAGCACGTATCAGAACCAACCCCCTTAAATTTAAATGCAGTTTAAACAAGCTTTGGTGTGGTTGTATTTATTTCGTCGATTTTTAAATTAGCCGTATTTATAATTTACCAATATGCAAATAAACGAAAATTGAGTTTACATTTACAAATAGCGTTTAGCGATATTTCGAATATTAATGCATTTGCGCCTGTGATGAAACATGGAACTTATTTCGGGGCGGCGTGATTTTGGTACAGAAAAAATTATTCTTATGTTTTTCTGCATTTAAAAATTTTTATACAGTCCGATTAAAAAAATATGAATAATTCAATTGTATTATCAGAATATAATATTTTTTCAAGCTTAAGGAAAAAGATCGAAAATGAGGAACAAATTCGGTAACACAAATGACAAAAACAAAGATTGCCGGGGCTTCGTATCCAGGGCTTAGCAATAACTGACATGATTTTCGAACCCCAAACCGCGAATACTGGAAGCTTTCGCTCAAAGTCTTGCTAAGATAATGAAGCTCTGTAGAAGAATTATATGTTTCTCAAATTTTAATTTCAGATTGTAGCCGTGTTCAATGTTTCGTTGAAATGTGAAATGCGGTCGAGTTTCCATCAGCCATGGATGTTTGAACATAGCGATCGCAGGTCGAGTTTCGCGTCGGCGTGCTGAAAATCAAAAATTTATTAACGCGATTAATGCAGTAAATTTATGACGCGTTTTATCTTCGGAGGTGAATACCGCAAAAGGTTCTGCACCTCTGTCGTAACGGGCACAAGGCGAAGTGACTGCTTCAGAAATGACAAACTTTCGGCATATTCATCATTCACGTGATGACCAACATTATATCGCCATCTTTTTCAAACAATATGATTAGTTTTTACGATGGTGCTGCACCGTTGGAAATTTTTACAGCAAAAATTTTTAAAACCTGAAACTATTAAAATATCTCGCGGTGACGCGAATTATTATTATTATTATTATTATTATTTTTTTTTCGGGTATTTTAAAATCCAGGACGGTTTCGGTTATCCGCCTTCGTCGTATATAACAAGAAATTTTTATTAAAGTAACAGGTTTGTCCATTAATGATAAAACATACTCCATATTTATATGAAACACATGGGATTTATGAATGCTGCACGTGTTTTCAAAACATTCAATTTGACATTGTTTTTATTATTTAACCAATTTAAAAAAGTAACATTAAAACTGAGACATTTAAAAGTAAAAGTTACCAACGTATGTTATGATTCTCTGCGATTTTTGTAAGATGCGTGGAAATATTCGCAAACCGGGTAAAATTAGGTACCGAATATAAGAAAAGCGGAAATTTTAACGTTACGAAGACACAATAAAAAATGTTTTGCGACGGTGCTCAAATTTGATTGTTCCAGCAAATCTTTCGAATAACTTTCAACTTGAGATATATTAACGGTCGATTCATTCATGACCAATGAAAAAATATTTTAATTGGGAACATGTGGTGCATTAAGGAGGTTTCCATTTTCCATTAAATCACAGGCAGTCATTCCGCGTCTTCGTGTGTGTCAAGCAAACTCCCTCCAAATGCATTATTTGGGATTTCATTAAAGCCACTGGTTCCTGAATTTTATAAATGGAGACCGTTCAAGATAAAAAAGAAGCTCTCATAGGGAATTTTATAGCCAAAATAGAACACTATATCTTTATTTCAGGTTTCTGCGATAAGAAATCCCAGTCTGCAGTGAAAATAAATGTCTTTTTAGAAATAAGCTTTTTTATAACAAATTTAGCATCAGGAGCCTCAAGAGACTTCGACAACGAGGATTTTATGCTTTTACGAATTTTCTAAAAAAAAAAAGAAAAAAGGCAAAATGATGCACGAAATTTTTTCACATTTAAAAAAAGAAAATGTTCATTCATTTTCAGATGGCCAATACAATCGAACCCGTATTTAAAACTAATGCACTTTTGATTGATTTTTCACGAATTATAAGGTGGGATGCACATTTGGAACAACAGGGTGCAAATCAGGATTGCTTAAATTTTTTCCCCTGGCCCACGATATGAAAGGAGCATTCGAAATTTGTATGTCGCGACAATTTAGGTCTTTAAAAAAAATAAAGTATTAAACATCAATACAATGCGAAATACATTCCATCAATCTCAGTCAGTGTCAGTCAATCAAAACGAAATCTCCTCTTTCCGAATATTTTGCTGCCAATTTTTAAACCACCTGTTGGCCCAAAAGGCAATTTCCAAGTGACTAAAAACTTTTCGCTAAAATTACACTCCCACAATTGTATTTAAACTTCACCTGAATCTAAAGAAAAACGAATATTGCACTACTGCACGAATATTTACCTCATATTTCAGCAAAACTCATTCTCCTGCTCAGATACTGCCTTTTATTAATCGCTATTTATGGTCTGCGATAAATAAACAAGTTTTACTTGATATCGGTTACTTTCCTCTTTTCTGTTTTGAAAAAGAACCTAATTCTCTTTAATTTCGGGCTTAATGTGTTACCCGCAGTGAATGCTTTGACTGAGGCGCAGCAACGGATTCCCTCATGTAACCCAGTATCAAAAGACATTTTATCATTGAATCCCCGTCTTCACTTGCAAATTTAGGATGAATTGTCTTATTCGAGCAAGTCGAGTTATTTGAAATTCCTGCAAAACGTAAAAAATAAGATTTTCGGTTTCAGAATGGATATGGATTTGTTACTTTAAAAAAATAACTACTTTTTCTATGATGTCTCCAAATGTTCTTGCTACCGATAGATTTTTGGTTCTTGTTTATATTAACAAGTTCTACGGGTACCCGTAGAACAAAGGGTTTATATAATTCTGGGATTATCCGAAAAAAATGAGTAAAAAGAGTTAAGAAAATTTTGCTTTTTTTATTTTACGCCGGTCAAGATGTATCTGCAGAACCAAAAGGCCAACGATCTTTCTGGAAATCTATTTTCTGTAAATAAACGTTCATTATCTTATAGTATGTTGAATGATGATGGTTAAGACAAATGAATAACGTTTATTTGCAAGGTGCAATTATTAACTTCATAACGGGCACGAAACCATATAGTGTTACACCAAGAAAGATATTATTAATCATATTAAATTTGCAATAATACTGATATGAAATGTATAATATAAGAAGCGAGGTGAAATTTAAACTTATTTTTAATATTGACACTATGGTCTTAGCCGATCGATATTCTTTTTTATAATTTCATGACGTGAATATTATTCGGCTCTCAAATCAATCTCTTTCAAAACATTACCGGATTACATGAATTTGTTGAATATCAATGAAAATGTAAACATTTTTGCTTTATTGGCAAAAAAGCTTCTTATAGAATAAATTTTATTGCAGTTGTTATTACGAGACACTTAAATATTATTCGATATGGCGTAAGCCTTTTGTTTTCCATGCCAGTCAAAATATATATGATTTTTCTGAATTCCCTCCATTGAGGAAAATATCACAAAGATCATCGTGTCGATATTCAATGAAGGAGCGAGGCTACTGAGATATGAGAGTCATAATAGAGTTTATAATAACACAAAAAACTTTTGATGCTTTTGAGTTGCAAGTCCGGAGCCGCTTCCCTAACGTTATTTTAACTTCTATCTTTTCGCATTATCTTCCCGAGATACAATATCCACCATTCAGAATCCGTTTTTGCATAAACTATTTTCTCACAAAGGAAAAGCTACCGCAGTCTTGGTTATTTAGTAAAAAGGTAGGACATATCCATTTAACTTAACCCTGCGTAATTTCTTTTTCAGTTTTACGGAACGGCTTCATAATATTCTGAAAGTATATTGTATTAAACTTTTATTTTTCTCCTCAGAAGCTTTTCTTCCGAATTTTTTATTTTACACTTTTTCCATCGGAAAGAGTAGCTTTGTCAAAAGCCGATTTCCTGAGGAAAACTCGATTGCTTCTTGAACGAAAATAATTATGAAATTGAATAAGCAAACATTTTAGCCAGTTTGAAATTAAAATCTATCTTATATACATCGTTAAATGATGCCTTATGAACTTTTTAATAACTTGAAAAATCCGAAAAAGCCGAATTTTCACCCTTTTAGCGTTATTTGAAATGTTATTCCAAACGACTCGCTTTATCTTTTTTAAAACCTCAATTTAAGATAAATAAATAATTTTCCATCATAAGCCCGCTCGCTCAAAAAAATATTACGAGAAAACACAAGGGAAAATAGTGGAGGTAGACAAAAGTTTGTAAGCTTAATTATAAGGAACAATAGGTCCAATCCGAAATCGCTATTTGCAGTCTCTCCTTTCCGCTTAATACTTGCTAATTTGACAAGATAATAGTTTCATCCCGTAATCAATCTTTGTGGTCCTTTATAGAAAACAATAAATATTATTTTAAATATTTCCGTATTTTGTGCCACCCATTGTATTTGAAACAGTGAATTATTAAAGGGAAAACAAAAATTTTTCAAAACTCTTTTCACTTTTGCGACCCCTAAAGGGTTCAACTGTTGTAAGATCAAGTGGATTATATAAATACCCGAACATCCGAAGGATCATTGGTTCTTCAAAATATGGGAATTTCATTGCGGCAGAAAATAATTCATCCCAACAGGACAACCAATTGCAAGGAATCCGACCGATCAAATTCCCAATTGTTAAAATTTACTGTTCACTAACCAAGATTTTAACAGGTAGTAGTTATAAAAATCTTTTTCAACCGACTTTTTATTTAATCTTAGTAAAAAATTATAAAATGGCTCTTGTTATTTCGCCTCCATTGAGTGATGTGAAAATGATCATTTGAAAATGTGGTATTTGCCTCTTAAACCAATTTTAATAACCTGTTGTTAACTAAATTACAATGGAAGGCATTTCTGATATCGGGAAATTGCGGCGCCGCATTCATAAGTTCTTTGAAAGCTCCTGAACTTTTGAATTTAAGTCAGAGGTAGATGTAAGAATTCGATTTTCAGATTATTGTACTAATAGAATTTATCTCGAAATTTTGAAAATCATTTTTTGGCTGCGGACAAATTAACTATCTTTTCCTTTGACGGGTATAACTTGAATTCCTACAAAATTTCCTTAACAGGATACTAAAGCAGATTTTAATATTTTAAGATTTTTCTCTTGAGTTTTCATGAATAAGTATAACCATGAAGCATGCGGGGGTCTTCGCATGAATATCCAAAAAAAAAAAAAAGATTTATTGTCGTGGCGTTAAAAAAAAACGACACCAGTACCACAGAAAAAATACAGAAAAAATAAGTTTTAAAAATGTTAAAAAACAATTTTAACCGTCACCGCATAATTTGATCCGATTAGACAAAGAAGTAAAACTGAAATGCATAAAAATATATATATATTAAAATTTAAGAAAGCTTCCGACGTTGACTTAAACAAATCCATGGTAAAGGGAATTTTTGAAATGTGGCGTAAAATTAAAAAGCAACCATCGGCTTTTTACTCTTAAAATATATTTCTCCAGAGATGTTTATGTAAATAACTTTATAAGCCAGATTTACATGTAACGATTTTGAACGTTTGATATTATTAAAGGATGATGATGTATTTATGATGTCTAAAGCGGGTTGCACGCCATTTTTTTTTTACACTAAAATCTTCTAAAACGGGAAATAAGATATTTGTTTTTAATTATGTGGGAACTGAATGAATTTTTCATATGATGAATATAAAGAAAATTGTCTACGAGTAAATACGGCGGAAATTTTTTTTTTTATAAAAAAAATTCTATTTTCAAAAAATATTTAGACAAAGAAGAAGGTGATTTAATAAATTTCAAATAACTAGAAGACCTTATGAATTTTATGTTTTGACTACATTTTAATTTATTACAGTAAAATCTCTTAAAACATTTGATTTTTATAAAAATTAGTTTTTCTCTCTTACTTTTGCCGTCATATTTCTAGTAAGAAATTCTTTATTCATATCTTCTTACAAAAAAATAATTTCTTTCTTTTTAAAGCTCGTTATTATTTGCTAAGCTTATTAAATGTACAAAAAATTTTTTTCAGTACATAACCTCATATCTTACTCAATTATCTGATAGCATAATAGAAATCGTGTTAAAAATATTATATTAGAAAATAATTTTCCATTAATGAGTATTAGAGGCTGATGATCTATGGAAGGCAAAAAATAAATCCATAAAATTTGATTTATCATCAATGAAGACACAGAAATCTATATGGATCGTTCTTATAGAACTAACTTAAACAGATAATCATGATTAATTACAGCAATTAATGAGCTTAATATATACATCTTGCATCTGCATGGATACTTTAACTTCTAGTAATTTGCATTGGACTTAAAATACATTTGTTATTTTTTTAATAAAAATTTTGCAGAAAAGAACTTGTCATAAGTTAAAGAACTGGTACGAAATTAAATACTAAAATTTATACATACAGATAATATTTTCTTGAACCTATCATTGAGCATAACGCTCAAAAATAGAGAATTTTAAAACTTTTTTGAAATATTTTTTAAATCTGGTGGAAAAATTTTTTGTCTAATATGCAATTTGTGCATGCATTATATAATAAACTGATACTTTTGAAGTTTAGAATTAATTTAAACAGGTATTATATGATGCATTCGTTGCTTATGACCTAAATAAAAAGTGTAACATTTTAAATTATTACTTTTTTTTTGGAAATATTTTAATAAACCGAAATTTATCAGAGACAGAAAATCTTCATTATTTTCTGTTAAATTGTCCACAATAAATGTAGTTAGCCCAGATAAACACACAAAAATGCTATGAAATAAAACGATCATCTTTAAAATACATCATCATTTTCTTATTCCATTTTAGCACTTTCAATTTTTAATCTTTTCTACATTAATCCCAATTCGAAAATCCCAAAATATTCAAGATGCGTAAGACAGATTCCTCAGGATTCATATGGTTTATAGCAGTTTTCTGTTATACGATATTAGCTGAAATTAAGTTAAATCATATTTCGACATAATTTTTTAAGTTTTTCATGTATATAAATATGTATATGATATAAATCAATAAAAATGTATTTTTCGTTACGATACGTTTTTTTTTAAAGCCATTCTTTAAAAATCCTAATATAACAAAAATTACATTCAACTTATGCCTTTCTTTATATTTAATAGCATTTAATTATTTCATAATTTTCTAATCTGCAGAATATTAAAATACATACTGTAGATTAGCTTAATTAAATTAGATGAACCACACGAATTAATACGGCAATATTGTAAAATCAATATTAAATATTTTAACAGTTCTCGGTAATAAGGTGTAAGTTTGTATCATGCGAAAACTTATATTAGTAAATAAGGTAAAAATATTGCAGAATTTTAGTAATACTCAAAGCAGCATTTGGAGCAATTTCACTGAAAAATCACAATTTGAGCAAAAAATTCTAGAAATATTTTTTCGATTAATGAATTCTATTATTTAATACTAAAATTTAGAACTATATTAACTTATATAGTAACAAAGTCCACAGAAATTTTTTGTAAGCTATTTTATTCATATATTTTTTCTGAGAGAGTACTCAAATGACAAATGAAGTAAACGTTAATTTACCTTATATTAAAACTTACCCAAAAATTAATCACTAGGAAAACCATATACAGGAATGAACCGGAAACTATGTTTTTATATGTTATCCCAGTATTACAAAACTTGCTTCTTTAGCTAGGCAGTTTCGTTAGAAACCTTATCCATCAGATAATTCAATTACAGAAAATTTTCTAATGATGGTTTGCCTTGGCCTTCACACAATTGCCTTTTCCCTTTTCCTGTTGTATAATTAACAATTTTGCAAAACTTTTGTCAAATCCTTCATGGTAAATGATGTTAAACTGGAAGGGACAATACTGTTTTGAGAATTATCGGGCTGCGGTGAAATGACTTTGACCATTTCCCTAACAATAAGACCAAATTGGATTACTCCAAGAGGATATACTTTATGGTTTTCCCCTTATTTAAACGAAATATAAACCAAATGTTAAAATTTACTCGGTTCTTTTGATCGATCAATCATCATTGATAAAACTGATCCACCAATCAACCGAATATTTACATTATTCTTTTAAAATTCGTTTGAAAAATATATTTTTCACATAATATTTGTTTTTATAATATCAAAATGAGCAACCTGAGCAACATTTAATTTATTCCACGAGGAGCTCTTAGAAGTTCTCTTGCTTTTCATTTAAAGTTATTAATTTTGAAATTAAAATAATTGAAAATGGAATGTTAAAGACTCAGTTAATAATAATTTTGTTATTGGTTTATTTAAATGTAAGTATTTTTAATAAATATTAAATGCATAACATTTGCAGCAAATGTAAATGGTTTTTTTAAGATTAGGAATTAAATCCATGAAGTTTATGGTTTCTATAACAATATTATAAATAGAAAAAACTTATAGCGTAATAAAGAAATTACGTTTAATATTTTTAGAAACATTAGATTTCGGTTGAATATATTTTAATCGAATATCAAGGTCTCAGTATCATGATAAAATTACTCAGTATCAATTTCTAGGGTTAAACCTTTTACTAGGTTGAACTTAGCTATTAGGTGTGATTTTTTTAAGTGTTCGTAAAATGCATATAGTTTCTGTTCTTAAGCAAACAGAAAAAAGTTTTAAGTAAACAGAACAACACGAACGAACCTTTCGCTTCTAATGTTCGAATAAATAATGCACTTTTTTTCGTTTCAGTAGACACCTTATCCCTTTCATATAATTGTCTGTTTATTTATTAGTCTTTTATTTCAGATTTTTGTTTGTGGAGTACCCCAATTTAAAGGGAAAAAATGTATTTTAGAAACTATAAAATTCGTCAATATGTTTAATAATAGATGCTTTCCCTTTGAAATTAATTAAATATTTAAATTTAGACCAGTAAAAAATTTTTTTTCTGACCGCCTTCGTGCATCTGCTTTCCATTGTTATAAATTATTTTTTATCTCTAAGAATCCAAAATGTGATTTCCTGTGGAATCTTCGAATCCTACCAACATTTTTATTTTCTTTAATAAATTTTTATTTCTCGTAGATGAGAAATTAAAATTTTATTTCACACGACAGGTTCTCGATTCCATGGAAAGAAAAACATTTTGCCTCAATAAGGTTTGCATCAGTGGCTTTAAACAGTCAATTGTTGATTACAAAATATAAGTACAAAAATGTATTTACCGATTCATACTTCACTTTCACACTATTTTGTGTGCGAGAGACGGTTGAAAATAAAACAGAATTTTTAAGTTTTAATGAAACATGACGGATACCATTAATGAGTGATTAAAATTAATCGAACATGGGTCTATAGCATAAGAAAGATATGGCTTTCCAATTGGGATAATATTTAACAATCTTTGGTAATAAAGGGCGGTTCTTAAATCTTTCGATTATTGTTCTTTGCAGATTTTGCATAATCTCATAAATTTATGATCTCTACCCTTTTTAAATCTTCTGTAACCATCAGAAACGAAATTAAACTGGTCTATTAGCATTTCTTATTCACCTATTACAGTTTTTATTTGACTGCGTTGCATATCTGCAGTTAAATTCTCCAATGATCATTACAGTCTAAGTTTCCATTACGTAGGGAATTTAAACGAATTATAATAGTGGAAAATCTAATTGACTGTAAGGATAATTAAACGAAAAAATTTAAATAACATTAAATGAAAATAAAAATTTCTGATCAGGATAATTTATAGCAAAATTCACATTCTAATTAAGTATTACCACATCTCATTTAAAAGGAATAATTAAATCTGATAGTGAATATTGCTACATTAAGAAAGCCTCCAAGAGTTTTTTGAAAATATCTCGCATTAGTTCCTTAAGCCATTGCTTCATGAATACGCTGATGAAAAACTTTGATCAAACACACTAAGTGACTGGATGAATTATTTTGGTGCTTAAAACGGATCAACGCTTTTCGACAAACTAATTTTTTTCAAATAACACCAAACATCAGATCAGAAGAAGCAATGGATTTTTTTCCATTATTTGCTTTTACAAACTGAACTTTCATTCAATTTCTTCATGCTTTATATAATGAGGTATATTTATCAAGCTTGTGTAAACCTTAAACATATTCTTTCTTCAAATGTTGTTGTTGCCGCACTTTTTAAGTTTGGATACAAATAATATCTCCGATGCGATTAAATTCGACAAAATTTTCCTTCATTTTTTAATTGAAAATCATAAAAATTTAATTAATTTTCAAATAGCCTAACAAATTACTGTAATGACGCACGGAAGAGATTCAGTGAAATTTTTCACTATTTTAGAGCGAAATTCTTTCTTGTACTGTCTCTGAGCTGTCGCAAACGTGAAACTCGGTCGGAAATTTCCGTCTTTCATGCTGCTATTTCCCTACCTCCACGAACATGTGTAAGATGGACCCTGAATAAAAATACTTTCGAGCCAATATTTTCAAGAATAATCATAGTGAACTTGAAAGCAGCACACAATGACAACGTTGGCTTATGCCAACACAAAACAACCGCTCCCGTATTACAATCACTCGAATGTATCTTTAATTCATCTCCCGGTCCACAAAGCCTTCGTACGGGAATCGCCTTTTTATAAAACACTTTTAGGAAAAATAATAAATTTTTGTACTTGATTTTCCTTTTTTATTTTCAAATGCCCAAGATTAAGAAAAGCTGATCAAACGGCTCCAGATTTTTAGCTGAAAATATTTCTTAAGAGCCTACCATATTCTCTTCTTTGTTGTTTCAACCCACTTGAGATGTAGAGATCATCTTTCATAATTCAGGCCTTTCCCCAGTAGTTCTTTTTACGCGTTTTCAAATAAAATTGTGATGAGTAATTTAGCAGAAAGTGCAAAATATTTTTAAGATCAAAATGGAATTAATTCTTTTTATGAAAGATTAGAGTCTCATATTTCTATTAAAATTCTTGAAAGCTGAATATACCGAAAAGGATTGATGGGGAAATTCATACAGCGGAAGAGCGGAAATGTTTAGCGGATTGAAAAACTTGAAATGGAATTGGGCGAAAGATAATTCAACTTTCTCAGAAAAACATAAATCATTTGCCTTTACGGTATTTTCACATATTTTAAGTTATACGTATACGGGGATGTGGAACTAAGGCCGTTTCTTCGCTTATTTCTGGTAAAATGCAAATCTTAAAATTTTACGCGGTCTAAAGTTGAATAATTAGAAAATCACGTAAGGAATAATTTAATTTTCGAGCGCGACACATAGTGAAAAGCTAAAAATCGATTGCTTTTAATAAGAGTATTTGATTGACCTGTCGTCATTTTGGAGGAGGCAAAAAGACAGAAAGTCAGAGCAAAATTGCTCTTGCAAAAAGCCAGCTGCGGAACGCTCCCCTGCATGCCTGCAGCATAAAGAAAGTGTAATTTCCTTGGTAAACAAAAAAAAAAACAGAAGTTATACGGGCGAATGAAAGGAAGACAAAAAGTTCAGGGAAGAAGAAGATAAATAAAAGAAAAATATCGATGCTTTTCTCCGATGTTATAATTTTTGGCTCTTAACGAAGGCACTGCCAATGCGCGACAGAGTCCGAAGCAGTCGACGAGGTGTTCGGAGCGCGGCTCGACTACTGCCACGCTCCGCGTCGTGCGGTTGTTAAAAGCCACGAATTACGGAACTGACACGTCAGGATGCCGAATGCGAGAGCCCCGCGTTTTGGAGAAAAATAAAATCAAAATGGAAAAATTGATCGCGCAAAAAAAACGAAAGACATGGAAAACTGTTCCAGAATCAAGGGAATAACGAGCAAGGAGCATGGAAATTACGGATAAATTATGGAAAAAAAAAAAAAAAAAAAAAGTTGATGGCTTTAATGAAAATTCTAATGATGAGTCGACCGTTTCACCTCGGAGCATGAACGTTTTAATTTTTCCCATTATTTCCATCGCGATTGTGCTCATTTAAAAAAATTTTAAAACATTGCCGGGGCAAACTTTTGAAAATTAACTGGAAATTTAACGAAGGCGCATTTTACGGCGGAATTTCTCGCCTTATTCCGACGGAGTCAACGGCAAAGCAAAAGCGGTTTGCCCGCGCGCCCCGCGGACTCGAGATGAGACGCTCGTTCGGAGTTTCACGGTTAATGCAAATGGCGATTCGTAAAATGTAAACTCCGCCAATGGCTTCGAATTTTATTATCTCCCAAAGTGGCGAACGGAAATTTTTCGTCTCTCGACACCTCGTCGTCCGCGGTGGCATGTCAAGCGGTATGAAAGGGAAAATGATATTCGTGTACGCCCCTGCAATTAAAAAGTTTTTCAATTCCGTATAAATGCGGTCTGGCTATTGACTCCGTGTCCTTTCCCCCGATGGTAATTTTACCTTTTTTTCCCGCAGGGGAATTCTTTTATTTTTCTTCTCAAATTATACAACGTTCGGGCTTCGGGTTCGAGAATAACTCAAGACGTTAACTTTTGAAAATTAGTTTTTATTTGCCGAAAACCTTTTGAGCCTTCACGGTGCCTTAATGCGATCAAATGCTCGGGATTTTTTGATTTTTTTTTTTTTTTTTTTAAGTGAGATTCGGTTTTCGCTTTGGGATGCAAACAAATTCTTCGTTAAGGGAGAATCCCGCGACGAGACGTCGCATTAATCAAGTTTCGAATCTTTTCGCATTTGCCTCATCTAAACGGTACCGTCGGAACACGAAATAAAAATTATTTTGAAACTATTCGAACAAAATAAATCATACGAGGGAATACCGTAAAGTGTGAGCAGGTTTTAATTATTTTGTTTTCAATATGTAAAAATCTTTTTTCCTCCGCAGCCAAGCGAAAGAAAAAAAAAATAAAAGGAAATTTAAATAATTAGGTGCATATCACATCGTGACGCACAGATATGTTTCACGTAAAGGTGCCATCAACTTTTCATTAACCCCCCCCTTGCAAGTATAATTAATTTTTGCACATGTAATACCATATTTTAGATGCGATGTGATAAATTCACTCCGTTACCGAATAGTTCTCCGAGATCTTAACCCTTTTATATATCCTCACGATTTCCTCATTTAACAATTTCTAAAGGCCATTTGTCGAATTTACCGATGGGAACTCAATACTTAATATCAACGCATTTCGGGTGGATAATTTATGTTAAATGTACATCCTGGTCAACGTGAACGAAAAGAAGGTTACAATATATGCAGATGGCTGGAAATCCTGGCCCTGGCGGCTGGGCAGCAGCGATAAAATAAAAGCATCTTTATCAGATATTTGAAAAATTACGAATCAAACTTGAAAATTTAAAAAAATCCCCATTTTTATTGGTCCCCCACCGGTTTAATGCGAACCTCATAAAGTTGGTCAAACACCGAATGCGGCACCCAAGGTCCACAGCCACAGCGTCCCGAAACAACGCAGGAACGAGCCTCGAGTCACGTATCCTCTTCCCATAAGGATTCGCTTCCAGCCCCCTCTCCCATGCACATTTCGGTTTTGTATCTCAAATATTTCAAGGGGCAAATTTGAAAGTTGATAAGTGAAATATCATTTTCTCAATCTCAGCAAATAAAGTTAACCATTGAAATAATATAAAGCGTTTCCTATTTCATTTCGAAGCTTAAATTTACGCTTTGTTATCAGAATTTGAATTTGATGCCGTTTAGGAAGGAACTGCGCCCCGAATGAGTTTTCTTTTCCGTGCAGCGGAGGGCTCGCGATGCCGCGCTTTGGGAGCGTGCAGACACTTGAATTTGCATGTCCCGAACGCAATCGAACGGGGAGGAGGGGGATGCGCCGCCTTTGGTTCGATCCTGAATCGCGAACGTTCGATTTCGGCCTCTTTTCGATTGAGACGAATCGCTGGACCGGAGACGTTCATTTTCGCGTTCCCGGAGTCAGGAAGCGAAGCGTTCGCGCGGCTTCACGAGGGCCGGCGCAGATTCGGAGCCGAACGGGTTTCCGGAGCTTTTTCTTTTCAGCCGATTCGAACGCCTGGACTTCCGGCGGGGAACTTTACGAGCGAACGCGATGGATAAGGATTTTCCGGAACGGAGTCGGCCCGGAGCGGAATCCTCGGATGGAATGAAGGGGACGACGCCGCCGGTTTTTATTCGCTTCGCTCCCTGCACTCCACTTATGGCATACTTTAGAAAAAGTTAAATTTTTGAATCCCGGTGATAAAATGCCGAGGAGCTTAATGCGAGGTAAAAAATGAAAGGCTTAAAAAATTAAATTTTAAATGAGACGTTTTCCCCTGAGCTTTTTCAAAGGTGAATAATTACAAAAGATTATTTAAAACCATTAAAAAGAAACGAACGGGGAACTAATTAATAAAAATAAAGGAGGAATGACACCGTTTTTCTCAAACAACTCCCGGATTCCTTTTGTAAATCCTTAATGGCGCTGCGGAACCTCCGGAACCTTTAAAACTGAACCTTTTTCTTATGCTGGGGTTGCAGTGCCTAAGGTCGACTTCGGTGGGGGTTGCAAGGGATTTCGACCGTGCCGAACGCCTCCCCCGCAGATCGAGACCGGGAAAATGGGCCTTTCGAAGTGCCGTCCCTCGTTCGATTCCCGCCGCTGACGCTTCAGAAGGCAATCACTAACCTTTTTATTCATGCAAATCTAGCGTCGCCGCTGACGGAAGGAATTTGGAGCTGTCTGCTTTTACCGACTTTGCCGATTTATATTTTTGAAATATAAATTTAATCTGAATGAAAATTTGCTTCGAAAGAGTTAAACGTTTGAAATTCACCCAAATTTGCGTTTAATATGGTAGGGAAACCGGTTGCATATGATACATCCACAATTTTGAATTAACTTGGTGGAATATAAATGAATCTTGACGACGGCAAAATCCAGTCGTGAAAATTGCGTTTAGTGTTGGATTAAATAGCTGAATATTTTATTCCCGCTTTCTGACTTCGTGTTCTAATTAATTGGTATATTTTCTCACTATCAGACGCATTAAATTTAACACTTAATGATTCCAATCTCTTTCGTATTAGAGATTCGTTTTCCTTTTTTAAGGATATTATTTTAATGAGCGATCAATTATCAACTTTAATTTTTGCTTATGTCTGATCGTAAAGTATCATCAAATTTTAAAAAAATAAAATTTTTCTTCCTACATTAGCCGAAAGTTGAGGGTTGAGATTTCGGTATGGTTCGTCTAAAAATGATAAATTAGCATATTTAAGATTACGATTATCGTAATCCTCTGATTATATTTCTTATTATTCGTAAACCTAATGCGAGTATGTTGGAGAAAATTCCAAAAGTTATGTATGAAATAACGATGTCTTTGCAACGGTCGACGTTTATGGCTAATGTATTTCTACACATCTATGTATAGTTATTATACAGTTAGTTATTAGTTAGGCTAATGTATGTATATAGGCTATAATGTAGCTAATATAGTATAGCTATACATATATATGGGCTATGTATAGGCTAATGTAGCTATAGTTATTATAAAGGCTAATGTATCTATTTATATATTATTATATATAAGCATACGACATTATGCTAATGTATTTCGTTAGGATGGAGGAATTCAACATTATATTTTATTTAAAGAAATAATGTAACGTGCTGTTTATAGTTTCCAAATTAAGCAATAATATACATCAGTTTCGTCAACTAAATGTTTGTGTTGTTTGAATGTATTTTACAATTTTTTTTAAGACATAATTGGCATTGCATAACCGAAACAATAAAATTTAAATTTGCAAACGACAAAAATACGCGTGGACAGATTTCAATTTTAACTGTGAAATGCTGAAGAAAATAAGGTGAAAATGTAAAAAACCATTAAAACTAGATAAATTTTATGCTTTACATCACTTTTCATAACGAAATTAGGAATATTGCACAAGTTTTATGATGAATGTACAATTAAATTTCGTTTTTTTTTTTTAATTATCTGCTATTATTACAATTTACGCATTGCTACTTTATCTTGCTGAATTGGACACTGAGAAATTTCGTTTTAAAATAAGTTGAACAGACTGAAAATAGGTAGATTTAAAAAATTTACTTATTTTATTAATTCTTAAAAGCAAGCGTATGCATTCTGTAAGGTAAATAAACGTTGTGTGTCAAAATCTGCATTTTTCCTTTAGCAACACAAATAAAAGGAGCAAATGTATTTATGCACTTTTGGAAAATCGGGCGACATGGAAAACAGAAAGGAAATTTTCCTCTCTGACGGTTTACGGTGAAAATTCTGCTTCTGCGCTACGCGATTCGTGATCCCAGCGCAATTTTCCTTTCACTGCTTCATCATAAGTTAAATCACTGGTAATTTTTTACCCAATAAAAAAAAGAGCGAAAGCGAATGGGAAAACACATTTTTAGGTTCAGGTTTTAGAATGTATCAGCAATTCGTCCGTTTTTGTATCTCAAATGGAAAACGATCGCTGCAGTTCGTGTTTTTATTTCGCTCTTTCACACGCACGGATCGTGGATGGCTTCGGTTTTCCATTCGTTGCCCATGATGTATTCCCCAAACCAGATTTGCCATTAACCGCGGGTTCATCGCCATTCCTATTCTTCACCCCGGGTAATGGCTCGGAAATTTCGGGATGGATCAGGTGAGGCTGGTGACCGATCAAATCGAAAATATTCCGCATCAGATATTGCATTCAATAGGATGATGCAGATTTCAATTTCGAAATAATACAGAAATCTTTAGATTTTAGAAAGAAATATTAAAATTCTGTTATTTTTCAATGGAACAGCCATTCAATGGAGAATGCCAGGGTTTGATTAAAAATTTCTGAGATTACACCTGTTATTTATTTTATAGAAATAAGAATGGCGTTAAATTTATATATAATGACTGAACTCCATGTTATCATGAAAATGAATGGAAAACCAAAACTATTCACAACTCATCTGGTGTAAGGTGAATTTTATATTGGAATATTATATTTGAATTTTATATTTTTATATTGATTTTATATTTGAAAGCTGAACTAATTTATATAATAAATTACTGCTTTATATTTTACTCTGGAATAAAACTCCTTTATATTTTACGCTGGAAAATAAATTTTTTATTCTACTTGATAAAGGCAAAACATGGAACGTTTGAATATGTTTAAAAAATTATAATAATAATATTAAATACATGAAGATAAACTTATCTGAATTATAAATAAATTTTTTGACTTGGGAAAGAAAAACAGCAAATTGTAAATAAATGCACCTGTAGCAATTTTTTGCACGATATCATTTCAGCTATGTAAATGCTAATGAAATTTAAATCAAAAAGAATATCTAAGTCGTAATTAAAAATTTTCTAAACTTCAATCGCGATTTAAAAAATCTATGGATCGAATTTTCTTAAAATTTTATTTTCTGCTTTCAGAACATTATTTTTTTTCAATTAAGGTGAAAACTCTGATCCTATTTTAAATATATTATCGTGTTCATTTGTTTTCCGGTGTTGTGGAGAAACAAATCGTAATAAAAGTTTAAGGTTCCTCAGATCAATAAGCATTAATTGGATTTTCAACAAATATGTGAATGAATTTGTCTAAAAAAAAAAAAAAAAAAAAAAGGCTGAATTATGTATTCTCACATTTTGGGATCAGTAAAATTACGTTCAGCAATAATTTCGTAAATTAGTTGCATAATTTTTAATGAAAATCGTAACAATATAACGTTACCAACAATTTATACATAATCATTCACGCAAACGTTATAACGAATAAACACAAAAATTTGTGCTCTCTGTTCCGTGATATATCGTTATTATTTCACCTAGATCGTATACTTTTAAAAATTTAAATTAAAGATTAAATATTTTTTCTTTTTAATAAAAAATAATTAATTTTAAGAATTTAAGAAAGAATTTGATATCGAAAATTTTTTTTTTTTTTTTTTTTACAGTGCAACTTGTATGTCTTTCAGTGAAATCATCAATAATTTAATTTTTTTTTGTAAGATGAAACTATATGAGGGGCTATGGAGTGAAATCAGAATATTGGCAATGAAATACTCATATTTTTTGCATTTTAATACATTTTTATTTTCACAGTTTTATTTTGTTATTGCCACGTTAAGGAGTTTATATTACATAAAAATTTTAGGCTCAAAAATTCCAGCTTAAAATATTTGTATGAATATGAAAGTCATATTTTTTTCTTTTTTCGCGTAAAACATTTCCGGTTTATTAATATAACTATAAAATATGTTTTGGGCTAAATGTAAAATACCTCGAATAAATATCCAGTCGTAATAAATTTAAGTTTTACGTAATGAAAGTGTTGAAATTTCGCGCGCCATTTGAACTTTAGTTTCAATTACGGTTATATAAATAAAAGAATAAAAGGTACAAAAACCTAAATAAAAATTTTGCTTATTTAATTATTTTATTATATATTTTAATAACATCAGTTTGTCTTGTAGGTCATCTCTAATAATATATAATTTTTTAAATTGCTAACTTAATTTTATTAAAATCATATTTTGAAAATGCTTTTATGTTGCTTGATCTTTAATAAATATTAATCCGTGAAATATGATATTTCTCAACGTACATTAGTACATTATCTATTTTCTGGAATAATTTTTCTTTATCATCTGTTTTACTATAAAAATCATCTTTGTGAGTCCTTTTAATAAGTTATAAAAAAAGAGTTGAATCTGATGCTTAACTTTTACTTTTTTTTTTAAAGAAGGCGTTGTATAAGTAACAAAGGCTTTGAAATTAAAAAGATAAAAGAAATAGTTTAATGAATAACGATAATCATTTTTCCTTCCTCTTTTTTCCCCGTTCAAAAAGTGTGAAAGAATAAGCTTCACAAAAATTGGGAAAAGTTTTTATAAAAATTGTACATATTTAGATTTTTGAATATTTTTTCCTCGCGCGATTTATTCTAAGGGCAGAACTTTCAGGGAGTGAGAAATTCAGGGACTTTGAATTTATTTGAAAGACAAATTTAATGGTTTTATTCATGTTTAAAAAAAAATAAATAAATAAAAATAAAAATAAAAGTAGGAAAAAATGTCTTTAATGAGGATGAAAATTTATGTTAATATAATGACGAGATATTTTGTGTGTATTATCTTATGAGGCTTTCCCAATTTCGTTTGAATATTTTTGGAAGTGATAAATCTCTGCCTTTTTTTTATACGAATAGAATCTAAAAATGACACGAATAATGGAAGGAGGTTAAATATTTGGTAACGTAAACGGTGGTCAGATCGTGTGTATCGAAAACTCTTGCTAAATCAATATGTGTTTTACCCGTTATGGTTTACATCTGTACAAAATGAATCCCAGTCTTTTCACGTTTTAATCTGAATCTTATATTTTAAAAACCCTTATTTTTAATTGAGTACTTGATGTGCTTTGTAAGCTAACAAAACTTTTTTAAAATTGAATCAAATAGTTTTGATCAATTTTAGCCGCCATTTGAAGTCCGAAGAGGAAAGGATTAAATTAGTATGCATTGATTGTATGCAATTTGTCGTTGCAGAGAACAAATATCATTTTAGGGAGTCCATTAAGATCCATAAGGTTTATTTCTAGCTGAAATAAATTTTTTACTTATTCCTTCTCATATCTCCGCAATTTTCCTCTTGCAACTGGTTAAAATCGGTCCGTAGAAATCTTTTACGATGCCCCGAAAGATGGTTTTACGTTTCACTCCGCAATCATTCCTCATTAACACTCCGCAGAATCAACCGTGAGATTTTCTTAACATGGAAAATTAAAATAATACATTTAAAAATTTCTGTTTTTTGAGACTGTGTCTCGTGCGATTCAGACAGGATCGGTCTCGAAAATGGTAAGATTCGAGTTTAATTTTCGTCACTTTCAGGTATGACACCGAGCAAATTTCTCTTGGGAGGCTCCGAACGTACAATCGACGCCTTCTCGCGGCTGCAGTTTTTCGAATTTTCATGGGACCGTAATCTTCCGAAGTAATGAACCATGTTGGGAATGATATCTGTCGGCTTATTATCGGAGCGCGAACAGCAGAAAATGTGCCAAGCGCTTTTATTTTAAATTTACTTGTCCCAAAAGCATTATAATTTATAATGGTAGCCGTGCGATTATTTTGCACGGAACGAAAACAGGAATTTTCAATTTAATCATGTGATGTGTAGAGTTCCGAGGCAAAAAATTTCAACTTGTTCAGATTAATAGGAAAATTTCTTTCTTCCACTGATGTTTGAATAAATTTAGAAACTGGAAGAACCTGTGGATTCATCTCGTATAAAATTTAAAATGGAATCTATGAACTTGGCAGGAAAAAATAATTTTTCCTTTTTTCCTTTGTTGCTGATTCGACTAAAATGAGAGATACGAACTCCTTTCTCTTTCTTCGGACTCTAATATTTCTGTCCGAGAGGTTTCTCAAATACTTTTTGCATTTCCTTTGTTTATTTTAAAAGAAACTCATTATTTCAATTTCTGAGTCTGAATTTAATTAATTTTTTTTTTTTTCCAGAAAATTAATAATCTCGTCTTTATGCCGGGGGTTAATATTTATCATTTTGCTTTTCGAATGAAGCAAAAAATAATACATTAAATACTAGTTGGTAGTTTCATCAGCGGAAGGAAGCAGAGGCACCATTAATTTTGTAATCTAAACATCTGATTTAAGACGGCGAAATTTTGTGCACTTGACTGGAATATCTTTCAAAATTCAGAGCAAGTTTGCTTGCGGATCGCGTTTTTCGAATTCGATTTCGTTTTAGAAACTGGCATCCGGGGATCGGTGAAAAATTTTCCGATTTTCCCTTTGCGGTAATCTGCGACGCCGGTGCTGCGGCAGCAAATAACCCGACGACGGGGCGCTGTTCCCTCCGCCGGCGCGATATTCGGATCCCCGAACGTCGCCGGGGCGGATTCCCGCACAGGAAAATGTTCCCCCGGAGCAGGTTCTCGGGGCGCTGAAGGGTGTCCCGATGATTCGTTGACTCCCGCGGGAGATCGGAATTTTTCTCGCGCGACGCAACAAAAATTGCGGAAAGCTTATGGAATATGGCGCGTATCGCGATTCTGCTTTTTAAACTCTCAATCGTGGAAATCTCCGAAATTGCATGCGTTATTTGCAGTTCGCGCCGCAGCCCGCAAGTAAATATTTTGTCGGTTTTGAGATGGCTCTTTTTATCTCGAAGTAAACGAGTTCCTCGCAGTTATTTCCGAGTCACCAGATTCATTTATGGTGCAATTCAAAATATAAAATATTTATCAAAATCCTGAGACCTCTTTATCTTCGAATTGGAGCCATACGGTTCACTGGATTAACTTAAGCCTTAAGTAAACTCGGCGAAGGCGGTTAATTAATCATTCATAATAGCAAAATGTGACGTTAATCTGAACATTCAAAAAGTGATTCATTTTCTAGTATTTTTCGGTGCCAATAAATTTAACGGAGAATGCAATCAATCCAGAAAGGTATATTTTCGCCAAGAACGCTGCAACCGCCGCGCATTCATTGTTCAGTGTTATCATATTAACGTTATTATTTCAAAGTAATCCATTTGAGACATCCCGTATATATATATATATATATATATGCGCCCGTGGTTTTGCAAAGGCGTTTCGATTCCGTTCGTCAATTAGGTGTCCACCAAAGATCTGGGCAAGGAGATGACATTCTCTCGCAACAAATATCCGAAATCAACGTCGCGCAGAGAGCGTAAAAGTTTTCAGTTTTTACTCCCGTTTTGCCTCACGAATGGTTTTTATGTACCGATGAGGATTCTGCATGAACAGGAAAAAGCCCCTGCTAGAAACAAAGATTATGAAATGCGTTGTTTATCTGATACAAAAAGGAAATTCAAAGGATTGATGAAATATCCCCAGGCCCAAAATGACAACACTTCCAACTAAGAGATAAATCTTGTCTTGCAAAAGTTTTTTAGATCGCGATGAGAATATTTTATTTTATACAGTCAGTGTTTCAATATTTGTTTTTTAGACTTTGAGCATGGAAGGACCCTTTTTTTTTTTTTTTTTTACATCTCCTTTTTTATATATATTGTCAGACGAAAATTTTGTGGATCGCTCATTTCGTTTGAAAAAGAAAGAGAGATCTGATAAAAAGGAGAAATTACGATTTTTCACTGGATATGAATTTTTATTTGCTTGTTTTATTTAGTATAATAAAAACTAAGTGCCTCTGCTGAATTGTATTTATGAATGCTTGAAGATATTTCATCGCCGGACTATCTTATTTATTCTTCTGACTAAATTTAATCTTTGCCCATATTTTGCAACGGAAGCATTATATGTAGTGGATTATTTTGAAAAATTATTTATTATTTTGAAAAATTATACATTCTACAAATACATGCACAATGAGATGGAAAATTATTTGTATAACGTATATAATTTCATAATACTATATTCTTTCTTTCTGATTAATTACTTGCGCAGCGTCGCTTTATGAACAGGCAAAAAAACAAATTTTTTTGAAAATTCTACACTAATCCTTTATTCGGGTCACGATCTTAATTCGGTGATGGTATATTCTCTATATTGTTCCCTTCCTCAACTGCATTTAAATTTATTATGTCCATTCCTTGGATAAGCTCAAGTTTTATATCGAGATCTGGCATTATGTGGAAGAGTACCGCATAAAAGAACATTAACAGAAACCGTTGTCGTTAGCAAGAGAAATGGTTATTAACGGTGAGTGAAGTATTTCAATAAAAATTTTAAAAATCAATTTTATGAAACATATATAAATGATATATATTCATATTTTAATGAACTATATAAAATGTAAAAATTATTTATCTCCATCTTTTCACTGATGTTGTGCAAGTGTAAAATAATGAAAATAATTACGATTCTTCGCTATGATGAATGAGTTTAAGAACCATTTCTGTCTGGAGCACTCCAAATCTTCTCCGGAAGACCACGATGGCTACTGAAAAGATTATGTGTATATGTAATGATTATAAGATCATATATATATATGATAAGACAAATAACATATTTTGTTTTAGTTATTATAAACGGCACGTTTTAAAAATTTAAAGAATGAAGATTTAAATTAAATAAGTTTTTCCCGATTTATTATTATATGGTTTTTGACACTGTATTCGTAATTTCTTAATTCTTCTGAGGATTTTTTGTTTTAAACTGACAGTCAGACACAATGATGTAATTTAATAAACATATAATTTGGATGAAATAATTGCCGTCCGTACAAATGATGTATGTGTAAAAGGAAAAAGATATCGGAAAATTCTTAATTTTTGCTGTCGGGGAGTGTAAAGTTTGGCGCACGTGTGAGAAGTTCGAGGAGATTCAGATTACACTTACGGCACAACAAACAACCTAACAAATGAAAAGTCGCACAAGAGTAAATATAAAAAAGGAAGGTAAATCATTGGAATAAATGAGAAGTCGCGGTTTCCTTCCCCACAGCGGGCCGAAGAAAGAAATTGGAAATGCCACCCGAAAATCATTTCCCATTTAGCTTTGTCATCCCTTAACCAAGGTGAGGGTTCAAACTCATTTCGATATTTTTTTAATTAAATTTTCTGACTACGTCTTTGATAGGTTTTTCTGCAAAACGTAATTTCAGATTGGTTTGTATTGACCTTTATTGAAATGTTTATTTTCGACTTATTTTAATATAAATTTTACAATGAGTTTATTTTCACCGATTAGATTTGTATCTCTTTCATATTTACATATTTTTTCAGTTAATAAACTGGATATTTTAAACAACCGAATGAATCAAAAGTTCAAGGCATTAAAATTATGTTCCGCTTATCATAACGGGCAAAGAAATGAGAAGCGATGGCATAATTAGGTACTGGCGTAAGGGGAAACAATTTTAAGGTCTTCGCTACGAAATCCATCCTTGGTTTTGCAGAAAATTACCTGTAACTCTGAATTTTTAAGAAGTTTTTTTGTGCGAGATGAAATAAAAGGGCGTTAAAAAATCAGAATGATGTACAAAACTAGGATTTCATATTTAAAATAACTTATGTTATTAATTTTACGGAGAATGTCACCAATTTCTAATACTTATTTTGGTTTCAACTTAAATGCAATTATTGCAAATAAACAATAAATGCATCAATTTTAATTAGCCTTATTAGTAAACCATAATTTCTTAAATGAATTAATCTAAACCTTTAAAGCCCTGGTTGAGTCGTTTAAGCAGGAAAAATTACCAAAAGGGCAAAGAAAGGTTGGAAAAGTTCGTAAAAAATTTTTTTTCACGTCCTAACACAACGTTCTGGAAAGCATAATTTTCGCTGGGAACTTGCAAAGCAAATATTTATTAAAATTGTAGTAGAAATGACAGGTATTGGTTATGAATATTTTTCAGTAGCATAAAATAAGAATATTTGATTTTGCTGTTGGTAAAGGAGTCTTATTTTCAAATGTCATTAACACTGTAGAGATATATATTAATTAATTGTTACAAATTGTCCAGCGTTTAGGAATTACACAGATTATACGATATTATATGATGGCTTGGAATTAAGATCAACTGAATGACAGAAGAGTGCGAGAAAACAATGTGGAAAACATAATGGCATATGCAATTAAAGGGCATTCCGCCTCCAAACATTCACAACTCAGTTAGGTCTTAGTTTGCCCAGCTGTACGAACGTTAGTCGAAACAACTAAAAGCCTCGCCAACATGAATTCCAAAATGAGCTTTTACGTCATAAAATAATATCGCGTTTCCTAAAAAAAAATTGTATTTTTTCCTGCAAGCTTTCCTTGAAAATATAAAACTCACCAAGTCAGACCTAATACTAAGCTAGGACAACACTAAACTTGGTAATTTCAGATTTAAACAGTGCAGCAATCTTGGGATTTAAAACGAAAATCTTCAAGTGTTTACGTCGAAGATATGTATATCGAGGCTTTTGTAGTTTACCAGATCATTAGGAAGAAATTTCCCTTTTAATTTTATTTTGAGGACGGTTACCGAGGGAATAAACTAACGAGCCCCTGCAGAAGTGCGCTGGTATTCATATTATATTTCAGGAAGTAGACTAAAAAAATCTGTCACGACAGTGCTTTGGAAGAGCGTCGAGAAAGGTGCGCAGCAACATGTCAAAGCTCTGCCGATTGGTAGTAAACGTAAAAAGGTTTTGAGAAAAACCATGGTTAAGGTAAATAACAGCGTTTTACCTATGGTAAAAGTAATGAGTAAGTACGGCAAAATATGGCTTAGAAAGACTAAAGACAGTAAATTTACATGGAGTTAATATTACATTGTCAGTGATTTCACTTCGGGTTTTTTCGCTTGTTTTCTGCATCCATATTTTTTTTTTCTCATTCAGCTTATTCAAGCATTAATAAATAATGAGACTGCCATTTGTTTAACGTTCCATATTAAGGCTTTTAAACCATTCATCTTCAACATAGACTAATGATAGATGGTTTTGAATCCTGTAATTTATCGAGTATATAATTTCTGATTGGCTTAAAAGAAACTTGTGGAGCTAATACCGTGTGTTTGGATTTTATTGCTAACAGTGCTCTGCAAGAAATTTTCCAGATTGTTAATAATATTTTTGAAAAATAAAAATTAACAATCCGCGTTTGTTTAATGTTTGAACCCTGAAGTATTTGATTAAAAAAAAAAAAAGTGGTGTATATTATTCGGATATTTTTAAAAAAATTTAAATAATATTTGTATTAGAGGGGCCTTTTTAATGCGTTGTAAAACACGCAATAGTAATGGCGAATTTTCTTGACTTCTTATTCCAAATTTATTATCAAGTTTTGGATCAATCTAAATAATGGATTATTATTATGTAGAGAATTTTTGTGAAATCAGTCGCTTTCATAACAAAAGTGCAATCAGAGTTAAACGAATAAGGAAGCTAAGGAATGAAAAATTTATTCTCTTAAAATTCGATATTTTGATTTTCTAACACTTGTCTGATAAAGTGGATTTAATGTAAAATTGTTTTGAAACTAAATTAATTTAAATAAACTTTCTAACTGAAATTTAATTAATATTGTACGGTATCAGGTGTTAAGGGTTAATTTGGTCATGAATTTAGACATAGAATAAGATTGGGCATTGACTAAGTTTGCTTTATTTTATTTTATTTGAATCACGATTCAATAAATTTTCGATTATATTACAACAGAATGAACGTGACTTTGTTCCCTGTTTAAATGATTAACCAATCAATCAAATGATTAATCAATTTTTACAGTTTTAAACTAAATTTAATAAATATTCCTTACTCTTTAATGAATTTTAAGAAGTTTTTACTTTATGTTTCCACTTAGGCAGTTGCATAAAATAATATGACATTTATGTTTAAAATATTTTTGAATAATTCCAATATTATTTCTAATGATTTCGTACGCATTTAATAATTGTGTCTTTTAATTTAATTAGTACATCAAGCTTTGTTTGGACATGTTGACTGCAAAGAGAGAATAATTTAAACAGAAAATAAAGGCTTATAAGGATGTGCAGATAATATGAATGCTTTGATTCGTTTTATTTCAAGTGGAAACGATCATATAGACAATTGCATGAGCTTTAAAAAAGATATTGATTTTGGAATGTAGCAGGTAAAAGAAATAAAACAAATATTTTGAGTCATGGAAAATAAATTTTAGATTAATAGGGATGTAGATATTTTTTTTTTTTTATCATTCACAACAAATTTGTACATATGACATAAAATGTTTGGTTACAGCAGGAGCGAATCCATGTCGTTTGATAAATTATCGAAAATTGGATTTTATTAGTTTTTTTTTTTTTTTTTTTTTAGGAACATAAGTGAAAGAGTTTATTTTTGTTTTATCGATGAAAATAATTTCTGGCGAATGCATATCGTGCAATTATTTTTTTGGAAAATAGTACGGGCAGAAATAAAAATTTTCCGGACTAAGAACAGAATTTTAGGAAAAAATGTCAAAAAGATTTTTCATTAGCCCTCTGCGAAGAGCTCTCAAAGGGAGTCCATTTTGGCCGTAAAAATTGTTTCAGGAATCTGATAAAGGTTTTCAATTTTAATGCTCTTAATTTAATAAGTTGAACAGATCCCGATAAAATAAGAATTATCCTCATTTCTTTAGTTTTAGCAATTAAAAATTAATTTAAGATTAAAAGACGGATGTATCGCGACTTTTCGTTTTCCTCCGAAATTTCCCTCCATAAAGAAGAAAGCTTACGGAACTGGAAGCATACATTTCATTTTAATACATAGATCAATTATCGATCCTCAGACAAGTTCAAGACTTCGGAAAATCATTGTTTATCCAAAATCTGTGGCCGGAAAAATTTCCTTCGCTGATCATTTTCTTTTGCCTTTAAGACATGGGCAATTTTTTAATCCTAACTTGAATCAGTAAGTTAAATATTCAGAGAAGGAAGAATCTTTTTCTTCTCAGTGAAAAAATTCCAGCAGAATTCGCCTGAGGTGCTCCACTGGCAAAAAAATTTCCCGGTTTCCTAAAAAAAAATTCTGCTGATTTTAGTTTTATCTTTGTCATTTGCCATTTCGCACCACTACAGGTAACCAAATTAGTGGTTCTTGCAAGTGCGAAAATAGGCGAAAACGTATTCGAAGCAGCACCGTAGTTTGGAACCTAATGCGCTTCAGTTATGGCAGGAATTCTGGCTGCAGCATTTATAATTTAAAAGACGTACCTCTTAAGAGAGATTTTGTCTCAAATTATCTATTGTACATCTTGTGTATTGTAGAGAAAATTCGAGGCTTTTTCTTGAAAAGACAAGATTATGTTTTCGCGATTCACCTTTGTTCGCAAATAGAAATATTAAACAAGGTGATATATTTTGGAAATGGCTCGAGATTACTGTGACAATTCGTAAAAAGTAAAACTTTTGAATTATATTAAATTTTTAAGGCCGTAAGTTAATTCTTAATATTATTCAGCTGTAACAGCAGGCCTTATGATAAAACGAAATATTATTGATCAAAGACATGAAATATTTTGAATTTCAGCGTGAATGACAAATGAAACTGTATACATGAAGAGCGAATAACGATACTACATAATGAGATGAGTCATCTGGTTTGTTAATTTAATACTTTATGAATACTTTTTAGAGGTTTTATATAGTTCAGATAAGCGAAAGAAGTTCGTTTAAAGTTCATCTAAAATTCTACGTAATGAAAAACCTGCATGCAGTTCTCATTTTGAAAATAGAATTCGTTTTACTTGAAAATAACGTCCATTTCTATGCAACCTCAAAAATGTTTTAGGATGAAATTCTGCTTGAATATTTCTCAGTCTCTTCAAAGTGTTTGTATAATAAACGAATTGCTTAAGTATTTCTTACAATGTTTTCGCTTTATTCCTGTAATTCAAACATCAGTGTGAACAACTTCGGTCCTTTTATTCCTCTTATTTATGTAGTTTTCTCTCGTTGGTATCGACATCCCGCGGTGAACAACGCTTTTATTTTATAGAAATGTGTTGTAAATGATATAAAATGAAAGGTTTTTGCTGAGAAAAACAAGCTTTTTAGGGATATTTTTAAAATAATTCTTTCTCTAAAATTTCAGCATTTTCCGCTGTCTAATTTTATTTTACTTTTTTTTTCCAGACGAATGAATTATGTGATAGGAGAAGTAGAAATGTGTCATTATTTACCTCTGGCAGCCACTTTACTTATAGTTTTGCTGCTTGGAAATAACTTCGGTGAGTATTTATTTTGTTTTAATTACATAACAATCGGAATTACAGTTAATTCTGTCGATTTTACTTATACTCAAATAATAATAAGGGGGAGAATGTGAAGCAGACTCTGATAATTAAAAATCAATACCTGAATAAATAAGACAATTTTTATAATTTTCGTATATGAATTTCTATTAAATAGTAAGTCAGCTAATAAGACTTAAATTGTGGGAAAAATTTCACATATCTAATACTAGATGTGGATCTTTCTTTAATACAATTTAATATGGAGATTGAATTTTTTTTATATATATCTTTGTTATATTTAACATTTATTTCGTAGTATTTCAAGCATTCACATCATGACTTCATTGACAGATTTTTGCTCTTTCTTTTTATCATATTTTTCCCTTTTCTTGTATTTTATTTTTATTTTACGATTCCTATCTTATTCATGAAAATGATAAATGTATTTGTGAAATCCAAAAAAAAAATTAAATGTCAGTTTTAGGGAGACCTGGATTTTTAAACTACACTTTTTTCCAGTGTTTTAAAAAATGTAAATGTAGAACTAATTCTTGCGATTTAGAAGAATCTTTGTCATTTCAAAAAGTGAAAAATTTTAAAAATTCAAATTCTTTTGGTAATTGGGAACAACAAAATTCATAAGAGTTAGTTTCATATAATTAATGTTGAGTATTTAATATTATTTTTTTTTTAAAGTAAAATATTTTTATAACTTTTTTATTTATGTTATTTCTTTATGTACTTACATGTTTAACAACTTCCCATTTTTTTTTATAAAACATTAGATATTATTATTTAGAATAATTAATTGCAATTCCTTTATTCAGATGTATAATTTGGTTTTTTGAAATACATTAATGAATTAGTTGGAAATCGATTGATAAGATATATCGTGGTCAAAAAATACCTCTTGTTTTTTGTACGGTTCTTTTCTTTTGTTTTGAGTTAAAAGAATCGTGATATTTTATACAAATACAATAAAAAAAATTCTTTTTAATTTTTTAAATTTACTGTTTTAAAATATGATTTCCGACCGGTAAACTTTAAAGTAATTATGAGGTATCGATTAAAATAAGAAATATCGATGAATATAATAATAGATTAAAATAAATATGCCATTTATTTATTTTTGTGGCAATTATCCGTAAAACAATTATTTATGCTTACTAGTGATTAAAAACTTTTTCATTATCTTATATATTAATAGATAGATTGATTTTTTTTTATATAAAAGTTTCAATTTATACGATTAAGATGAATCTCAATAAATTTTTTATTTATAAAAATGTTGAATAAAGATTTTTATGAAGGAAGTTAAGGAACCATCAAAATTTTACATTTTGATGAATGTGAATCAACATTTTGAAAATTGGATTTAATAGATGCAATATACATATTTTATTATCGATTACACAACATTAACAGACTTCTATGGCACGTATGCAGTTCTTTATAACAATCGATATTTCATTTTATTTTAAAATTTTCGGAAAAAAAATTTTTTTTATTCCAAGTTATGAATGAATTATTTTCGACTCAGTTTATAAATTTGAAAAAGATAATTTTTCTTTTAGAAAGAGAACTTTAGTAAATAAATTTATTGTAATATTTAGCATATAATTATAAATCAAATAAACCAATAGTTTCTTCTCAGTAAAAAAATACATAAAAAAATTTTTAAAGAATTTATATTATTGATAAATTATATTGATACTTCAATAAAATACATAAATAGATGCACTTTTTAGCTTTTACATGAAGATTAATATTATAATCCGCGGGCATTTTGTCAGAGTGATAATTTTAACATTTTTTTCACAAGTGGCGTTAAAATCTTTCGCAAAGATCGTAGCCGTTAATCCGTCAATAACAGTAAAAATAAATGACAAAACTAAACTTAAAATGAATTGCAAACGAAGGCCAAAGCTGAAAATGCATGCAATAAAGGTTGCTCTCGAAGAACGTTTGAAATTTACGAATCCGGAGATTTGCTCCGGCGAAAATACATATAAGCAGGCACACAGAAATAATAAAGACGCAAGTAAAAATAATCCACCGCCTGGGACGCATCACGTTATTTAACGTGAACGAATCGGGGACGGTAATTCCCATTCAAAACCTACGTTGGCCGGCTACCTGAAAACTTCGGAATCGTTTGCGGAATCTCGAGTCCGAGAGTGAGCCAGCTCTCATTTACTCCGATCAACTATTCAAAGGGAATTTGTGCAGAGAGCAGGAAAAAGCGAGGAGAGCGTCACCGATGGCGGCAATCTGCTTTCGGCAAACGTAATAACAGAATATTGTGAAAAATGTCGAACCGATCTGATTTGAAGTCCATCCCCTATTAACTTCGAATCCGATTTCGTCTCCGGACCCAGCCTGACGCTCCGGGTCAGCCGCCTTCGGAAGGGACCGCAGCGCTCGAAGGGGCAGATTAATCCGGAATAATTTCCTTCGGAGATCTCCGGCCCGCCGCTAAAAAATAATTTTATAAATCGAGAGCTGCGGGAGCTGAAGGAAAGCCCCGGCGCTTTTTTCTGCCCCGCGCATCCAGTCATCAATCTTGGATGTCTTTCGGAGCCGACGGTTTTTCGGGCCTCCATCGCTTCCTACTACGTGCCGGACGCTTTGCCTGCACCATCTGACGCTCCATCGTGCAAAGGAATTTATTAAACTGAACTTCATCGACTCGCACCGAGATAATTCTCCCGAAGAACATCGTGTTCTGACGCCGAAGATTCTCCGGTCGGTGTGGAAACCGTGAATTTTTGAAATCGCCAGATGTTCCAGTGGATGAATTACAGTTCCATTTTTCTTCGGCCACGGGAGCCGGCGTCGTTTTTCCTCAACGCCCGAGCGTTACATCTTTAAGCGCAGAGTTTTGGTAGACGCGCTAAGCGAGGGCCTTTGGGTCTGACTTGGTCTTGTGCTGCGCACCCGCAACCCGGTGAATCATTCCGCAAATCCCGAGATCGAAATTGGGTAAATGTGAAACGATCGTCTCTGGGCGTGTTGAAACCTTTATTTGTGTAAGCTGCTATTATTGTTTTGGAATCATTTCATTCATTTCCCTTTCTGTTTAATCCTGGCAATCTGATGAACATGAAAGAAAAGTAATGGCCTGTGCCTGATGAGAACAAAAAAAAAAAAAAAAAAAGAAATTAGTAATGGCTGAATCATATTCATCAAAATTCATAGCAAAACTATAAAATTCGAATTTATCGTTAATTTCATTTTTCCTAAAATATATACATGGATGTGAAGTTTCATTATTTTATATCATCAATATGGGATGAGTCTGAGAGAGTATTTTTCAAAAGGAAGCTTTTGTAAATTTCATATCCTGGCTTTTGGAGGAAAATTGGTTGTTCAGAGGATTTTCCTTATACCTTTGATCACTTACAAAAAAACGAAAGAGGACGAGCACATTTTGTTGTTCGTATTTCACGTCTTTTATGATTTCTTTCCATTCAGTTCTTTATTCTGTTACTTTTATTAATTTATTGCCTTTTGTGCCACGCTTTTTTTTTTATTGTACGGCCGTTTGAAATGCCATAAATTAAATACATGTAATAAAATACAAGCATATTTTTTTTAAATTAAAATGAAAAATTTTTTAAATTTATTTTTTGAACGTGAATTAAAGTATAGCGTTTGGCAAGTGATACTGTAACAGGAACGTAATAAGATTAATCTTCAAATATCTACAGAGAAAAATTGTGTTTAAATTCTCGCGAAAGGATCTTCGCGGGAAGAAGATCTGACTTTCATTAAAAGACGATTTAAAATCATTAATTGTATTAGATTCTAGATAAAATTAATAGATATTTCTAAATGTAATAATAATTCATCATGTTATAAATTTACGATTGATCAAAGTTTGTGTTTCAATTAGTTTAGTTTTTTTAATAAACAAATTTATCTCATTTATATTAAAAAATAATTTACATCCGACAGGATTTGTTTCGATATTCATATATTGTGAAAAACTTTATTTTATGCACAACTTATGCACTTCATTTTCGTTATTATTCAGATGAT
The DNA here is from genome assembly GCA_028565995.1 of Ricinus marginatus. NCBI lineage: Eukaryota > Metazoa > Arthropoda > Insecta > Psocodea > Ricinidae > Ricinus > Ricinus marginatus. The sequence continues at coordinate 15,745 of JAOWBB010007906.1, read as the reverse complement.
GATGCGCACATAATGGTTCTATTGTCGGATATTTTCTCCGTGAACTTCATAGAGAATTCGATAATTTAACGTGAATTTCAACAGAAACAAATAATATTCAATAAATCATATGTTGATTTCGTAATTTAATTTTCTATATTTATTGAAAAGAAAATTTAATTTTTTCCTTCTAATTTTATTTTAAAATTTTTTGAAACATTGCAGAAAAAGCAAAAAAAAAAAAAAAATTATATGGCTCGAAAAGCAAGGGGCGAATAGTGAAAAATTTTATTAGTAAGATTCCAAAGAAAAAAGAACAAAAGAAATTTTAAATAATCCGAAAAAGCCGTTTATTCCATGATGAAATTTCGGTAAAATGGAATTACAATACAAAACGAGGGCTCGATCTGTTATTAGCCAAAGGAAAAAGCTTTAGCTGAAATGCTGGAAGTAGTTACAAAGAAAAAACATTGGAAGAAAAAAGAAAAATTGGTATTTTCGACATAAAATTTGATGCACTCTTTTTGCTTAGAAATGAAAATAATTTAAAAATAAATAATGTGACAAGTTATATTCGTCGAGATATATGGCAGGAGCTGGAAGAAACGTGATTAATTTTTCTTATTGAAAAGCAAAGCGATAAATTTGATAGTTTTATGAATATGATAAACGGCAAATCATGGCAATAAATAATTTCCGCAGGTTTTTGATGACATGAAGAATTTCAAAAACAACCTGTTGAATGTGTGTCCAGCGGCTTGGAATGTTAACAGTCTATTTGTCTCGTTCGAGGAGTGAAGTGACCCAAATTCTCTTCTCGTTGTCCGCTCTGCATTTCAGCAAATTGTATTTAAAATGAAATTTTAGCTCTACCGGCGTCATTCTAGATTTTCGCACATCTTGCTCTTCGCGCATTATTAACGTTAAATGATCAAGCCGAGAATGAAAAACTTTTCCAGGTAAATAAAATGCGTAAAATATTAATTGTGCAAATTCAAATTTTATCAAGAAATCAAGAATTCCCTAAATATGTAATTAATGTCAAAAGGAAAATAATTTTTAACATATATATATGCCAAATTAAAAACGGATAACTTCTCTGATAGTGATACTATTAGTTTAAATTTTTATTGCTGCCAAAAAAAGAAAATTATTTATGTATAATAATATATAATATATTGTAATATAATAAATATAAAATAAAATTATAATGCTTTTCATATGCATTTAATAAAATCTTCAATTGAAATCGTTTAATTTATGAATTGATCCTACAGTCGTTGGGAAGAATATATGAATAATAATAATATTTGCAATCGCCGAAATGATCCGCGAATCAGGGTAAAGAATATATGAATAGTAATAACCAAAGTTATGAATTTGGTATTGATAGCTTGCATAATGAAAAAAGGACCTGAATTTCTAATATTTATTCAGTCATGAGAAAACCTCTCTTGATAATTTGTATGCAAAATGTTAATATGAATTTAAGGAAAACCACAGGGACTAATTTACTTATGTGTACTAATTTAACTCATAATAAGATTATCTTTCTTTAGTAACAGACAACAATCTTCCTTTTCGGTATGAACTGGGATTCAGTTTTCTCTTCTAATAAAAATCATTTAACATTTTTATATTATTTCAAATCATAAGCTTAATATAAAATCATAAACTAAATTAAATATTAACATTCATATTTCCAAGTCGTTTATTTTATTATTTGTTTGCTCTAAAAGATGCTCTAAAACAATCATCCATTTTTTACAGCGCTGATGTTAATTTTAAATTTATAGCATGAACATTCTAAAATTAAAGAAGAATTGGAAAAGGTTATATTTTACCGATGGAACTATGTATAGGAACTACACGATAATTGATGCGTGAGATGGCTGCGTGCATGGCCTCCGAGTACACTTTTCTATTAATTAGCCATTTTAGGGTTTATTTTTTGATTTTTACAGATTCTAATCGAGAACGGAATCGCATTATGCGGTTTGCACAATGCTCTTTTTCCTTCAATTATACAAATAAAATCAGGCTTAGGAAATTCATAAAAAAAAACTGGAAGTTTCCAAGACGCGCTTCTGTGGCCTCTGGAGTCATCCAGAATAATTTTATGTGCATTGTGGGGATTGCCGAATTTTTTTCTACTGATAAATTCAATTCAGTAATAAAAAAACTTATCCAAGTTTGAGTTCATTGGGTTTTCGATTTTGAGCATGATTTCCCTCCCTTTCCTTCAGCAACTCGCATCTACGTGAAATCTTCCATTCTACGTCAGTAATATTTGAAATATATAAATTACTAAAGAATCCTGAAGTTTTTCAGCGAGGAAGCATTTCTACATGAATAAAAAGTAATATTCATAACCTAATAAGTCTCCCGTAAAAGAGGTCGATTCCATCATGTATTCCCTTTTAAAGACAATATAATTTCTTCTTTTCCCAAAATTACTTAAAACTTCCGTCTCGGGGGACCAAAAAATTGCGGAGATAACTTACTGTTCCCTAAAGAGTCGTTATGCGAAAATTTTTCGAGTTCTGTTTTATGTAACACTTGCATTTAGCGATAGTGTTAAAATGAAAATGCATAATGTGCGTTTTAAAAAACTGAAAACCGTTGAAAGGAAAGAAAACCGAACACTTATGGCGGAATAAATTGATGCCAATCATATTTTACTTGTTAATATAAATTTCATTACAAGCTTTCTCGGGTTAGCCAGTCTTAAAAGCTGATGTCCGAGCTCTCTATTTACAGAAGGAACGATTTTGTTCTCCAGCTAAAGCTACATCATTAATTATTTCGAAATTGGATTTCTTGAAAACTTGAAAATATAAGAAAGATGCCACAGAAAAGACGATTTCGCGAATACTGAGGCTATGAGACCGCTTCGGAAAAACATTAAAAATAACTGAAACGTATATGGGCTAAAAAAGAAAGTATGATTTGTTAAATATACTTTATAAAGGTAGATTACCGAAGTATAAAAAGATTAAACCCGGAGCAGCGTGCCAAAGTAAACTAGCCAACACCAATTTCGCTGATTTATAGCTTATGAAAATTCTGAGATTATCTTTGCACTTGTGAGATAGGAGGGAAATTTAAAACTTGGTCAATATTTCATTTATAAAATTAAATTCTACAATAATATAGATTTATAGGCATTAAATATACATAATGAAAGTACTAATGCAATATTTAAAAAAAAATGCAATTTTTAAAAATATACATTTACTTTGAATAATTTATTGATTTTAATATACTTATGAAAAAAATTAGTGCAAATTAGTAAAGGATTTTAAATTTGTGTCTCCACCTCATATTTTTTGCATCTGTCTTATCTTAAAATATTACGTTATAAATTTCAAGGATGCATGATGTATGCGGGATTGATAATCATTTATATATTGGTTGTTACTTTAAATATATACCTATTTCACGATGAAATTATTATAGTTTCAGTGTTAAATGTATTTAAATACTGCATTATACGTCCATTCCAATACTGTTGTTTTTTACATGGAAATTTCAGTAACTTTAGCACGTCACTTTCAATTGTGCTTGCCATTGCCTGTACGAATTCGTAAAATATAATAATTGTATTTAAGTGGTTTTTTTTTCAAAAAATTCCAATTAGTTTTAAGTTTTTTAACCCGTTTCCTGAATCATACGGTGTGAAACTGAATCTTTGAAAAAGAATATTTTTTTAAACAAGACCGAACGTCACTAAGTTTGAACAATCATAAAAAAAAAAAAAAGGCCCGTTTAAATTTTTAAATTTAAAGCGCGAGTGTGCATTAGAAGAAAACAAGAAATATTATATCACGCAATACCTGGAACAACATTGAGTATTTCTGTACATTCTTCCAGCTATCATTTTTATTTATATATCACAGTTTTTGTAAAATTTGTCTTTTAAGCGGGAAACAAAATCACTTTTTCTTTCTTATTACAGTTTAATAGAAACTTGTTTAAATTTTTTACATTGATAATAATTCTTTAATGCACTGAAATATTTATTAAAAGGCGATGAATGGAAATCTGCCAGTAAAACTTGAGGAAATCTCCAAAAGCTCATTTTCTAAGCTTCCTTTTTAGCTCCTTTTGTTCCCTGTTATTCCGAGAGACAAGCTCCAAGATAATAACTCTTGGTTTTGCAATTCAACAGAAAAAACGAGAAATGGAACAAAAAAAATTGAATTTTATTATTTTCATCATTAAAATCCGTATACTGAATATAAACCTCGTTAAACTTAAGAAGATTCCGTTAACTGTGAAATGTTTAATTGGCGGTCTTGGCGTGGATCTATTTCAAATTATTAATCTCTGATATCTGGATCCATTAATTTCTTCTTAGAGTATAAGGTAAAGGAGAGAATTTTGCAATTGATAATACAATTCATTAAATGAAAAGCTGCTATTATGTCGTTATATATAAATACCTTTTGTAGTACCACTTATTGACTTAACATGGAAAAAACATTCAAATATTAATGCTTGATTTAAATTGAGCCTATTTGAAATAGAATAATTGAATCCAATTATTATAATCAATATTTATAATAAAAATTAAATGAATATACTGCCGCGGCAGATAATAAATCATTATATTGTTTGCCACCTACCGCATTATTTATGCACTTCCTTACTTATTTTTCAGTTGATAATAATAATATTGAAATTCGTTGAATAACGCTAGTGAAGTGCAAAATAGTATATTTATTTTTTCACCTTCATATTTTACGGAAGAATTCGGATTTTTTTCGTCTAAGAAGAGGTTAGTCGCAATTGTCCGGGGCAGTAATCAAATGTCCTCAAGGGTAATTGCTGTACCTGAAGACATCACAACATGCATAGGAATGAATGAAATACATTTAGTTACCAGCGGGATATTTGTTTGGTAGCCTCGGAATCGAGGAAACCTGACGGTCCGAAATGTAGCTTTCCCACAGGTTCTTTGTCAAGCCGCAGATTTGTTATCCCTGCTCCCTGCGAACCTTTTTACGAGCCCGGTGCTTGAATAATACGTGGTTCTGAAGAAATTCGCCAGGATAAATATTTCTCCTTTAGTTTCTCAAATAAGTTTGGATGTTATGCGATCATCAGAGAATGATTTGGTACGTACCTTATATTTTTTCTCCCGTACAATAGAGATACTTTTACAGTGGAGCAATGAAGGCAATAATCCGATTTTATTGCTCATGACCACTTTCAAAGCAATTACTTACCGCACTTTTTCCAAGACCCAATTTAATTCTTAAGGTTCCCTTAAAAAATCCGCTGTAATTAAGGTTCAGAAATAGGTATTTCCCCGTACTTCCAGGATCTCGCTACACAAAAATCCTTCCGATTGCCTTGTTCAGAATTTTATTTTAAAATCAGATCGGATTCCTGGTTTTCTTTCGACATCTTCATATCTCGCGATCTGAAGAGTTACAGTTTTCTAAACTTGGCTGCTCTTCGCCAAATGAAACTGGCATTCCACACTTCAAACCGGGTCTTTCCCATCGTGTGCATTCACCAGGTATTCAGATTGTCCTTTCCGAGATGCTTCCCGATCGACTTTCGTTCTGGAAGACGGTCGGCTACTCTTTCACCAGATCTCTCACCCGGGAGAATTTGCTTCAAAAATTGCGCGGCTTGCATGGGAAGGCTCACACAGTACAATCATTCCTGCCCTTCCGCAGGGGTGGGCACATCACGGAAGAATCGCAGGTCCAGGGCCGAGCCGAGCACGATCAAAACGTTCTCCATTTATTATGGGTTCAAGCAGTGGTGCACAATTGCTTTCAGAACGCCGTTAACCAAAAATTATTTGCTAAAAATGTTTCGATCCTTGTTACCGGCATCGGATTAGTTCTTCTAATTCCCATTATATTCATTCTTTTAATTCAGCAGCAACCGTCATTCACACATACGTCTCGCAATTGCTTCCGAGGCACCAATTCTCTCGAGTCATTAAAGGAATTTAGAAAATCGATTTCATAACTCGGATGAGAGCTCTTCAGAAGCGATTCGCTCTTCTTAAACTTCATTCACGTTCACGTTCTCGGATCCAGCCTCGAACCTGCTTGAGCAGAATTCATTTCAGACATAAGTTTAACCCGTCGTCGATGTAAATTTTAACTTCTTTTAGGAGATTGCTCTGGATGTGGAAACGCGAAAAATCTGCCTAAATCGAACGGGTTAATACAATTAATTTAAAAACACTTTCGAGAAAGTTCCAACCCGGCACACGAAGCCCACAACGATGCACCCCCGTTTACATGTCGGTCACGATGGCGGGAATGAATGATGTGTAACTGCACAAACAAGCGAATAAAGTAAATTGCGGGGCACATCTTAAAAGTACTCCTTCTTAAAAGCTGCATTTTCCTTTCTCTTTTCCACTTTGAAAAATCCCCTTCAGAGATTATCTGCCAGTCACATATATGTGTGGAAACTGCTAACAAAAAAGGAGCACACGATGTCATTTCTCGAATCTTAATTAGGAAATTTCCTTTCCTCTACAGAATTTTCCTCATCAGAATGTGAAAATTTCATTTAGTCAGTCAATTAATAGAAGTATTTGAATGGAAAACATTTTAATATTTGCCAAGTGAATTTGCTACGTTAAAAGCTTATGTTCTCCAAATCTAAATTCCCTCAAAATTATCTTCAAAACCCAGGCATCCTACAGTTGAAGCTTCATCATTTTCTCCGACTGTCAGTGATGCAAAATCTTTTCTATTTTATCTAATAATCTGCATTTTAATTCGCTGAATAAACTCAAGTGATGCAGTGCAAATTGTTTTTCGTTCTCGAAAATTTTTAATTTTTTTTACGAGCCATTGAATATAATCCTTTTTCATTTCCGCCGGAAGACATTAATTGTCTTAGTTTCGGGTTGTGCGTCGTAAAGGCAGAAAAGAAAACTCTGATTTAGACCTTTGGATGTGCGTACATCGCATATGTATACGTAACATATATAAAGTAAAAATTGACTAGGAATTAATGTATTTTCATCACCAAACGTTATGCGAATTCAGAGTTTTAGGAGTTTTGTTTTTCGTTGCATGTAAATTCGTTGTGCATGTACATCTCCAGATTGATGTTTTCCCGCGGCGATAGTTACCGTATTTTTCCGAATATAACGAATTCCTCCATGAATCGATTTTCATTTCGCTCTGGAACAAAACGATAATTGCCCAATTCCGTTTCTCTTTTTATCCAAAATAAAAATTTTAGTCTTTTGATCATAACGATCATAAAGCTTAATTTTAAAGAATCGAGCAAAAAGGTCTTTGATTCGATCACGCCACAAACGCTAAAACCTTAAATATAAAACGTTTTTACGAATAAAACAGGAATCGATGTGTGATTATTAAATTTTAATAAGACTGAAGTGTGTAAGTCCATTAATGTATACGCACACGCAAACATAGCTAAAAATCGTTTTTTTTTCCTTTCTTAGTCAATGCCGACGAGAGAATGCCTGTTGTATTTAATAAATAAAATTATTAATTTCATTAATAAACCAAAGTTTATTGTAATATATTTACTGTAATACACCTAATTAGACGACAGCATTATCTTATATATTTAGATTAATATTTCGTCGAAATGGGAAAGTACAAGTTTAAATTATGCGACTTGAAGGAATTATATTGTTTTATTAAGTGGTTCGTTTATCTGTGGCTGTTAACATTATGCAAATTCCTCTGATGAACGCTCAAAAATAGTCAAACAATGAAGAAAGATAATCGCCATTGTTTTTAACTAGTTTGTTTGAAGAAGCTTATCGTGAAAAGCTATTTCACCTCCAACCAGCACCGATGGTCCTCATTCAATTTTTAGACACTATCTGCCCCGAGATTTATCCTTCTCCCCGGTAACGAATTCGGCGAGCCTGGCTTTGGTATAGGTTGCTGATTTAATCTCGCAAAATGAAATTATCCACGACTCCAGCAGTGTTTGAAAGTCAAACATAAGTCGAGACCGCGGGAATCAGCATTCGCCGGTTTGTGAGGCGTTTTCTGAACGAGAGCCTTTGGGTCATACCTTGGGGAGGCCTTTCCCGGTGAAAAGTGCGGTCCCCGGGCGGTGAATTATCCGCATTCGAAATCTTCGTTATTTGCATGTAATCAGCAAACATTTCCTCGCGTTGCACATGGAGAATTTCCTCTTCCGGTCGATGTGCACTTCCTCAAGCCTCTCATTTTTTACGATCCGGGACTGCATTTTAATCGGCAAAGCTGTTCATTTCCTTCTTCGGCTTCAAAATTTACAGTCTTGCGTCCAACAAACTGTCTCAGCCAAACAATTTATGCAACAGTAATGCCCTTTGCTTGTACATGTTCTGCGGGGTTAATTTATCGACGTAAAAAAAATTTTTTTTTTTTTACAATTCTAAGATACGAAATTGGATTGTTTACTGTCTTGGACTTCTTTATTCGAATACTAAATTTTTAACACTTTCTTTTCGCTATTTCTTTCATCAGAACTCGCGTTATGATCCTGAAAAACCCATAAAAGTTGAAAATTTGTTTTTTCAGAAGTTGTGCGTTACACTGCTTGTTTCCGGATATCTCTCTATCTCCTAAATATAAGGAAAAAGCGCCTTTTTTGAAAATTTATACATAGATCTGAATATGTCTACCTGCTTCGTATTCCTCTACGCCAGATTATTTTTCAAAATTTAAATTAGAACACGCAGCCTGGCTGTGTTTGCATCGAACGGAATTGATATAATACTTCTCATTTGCGTCTCTCTGGAGTGAATGAAAAATGTGAGTATATAGACATCAACAGATATGCCATGATATAAATGCGAATCGGAAGGTTTTATTTTTTTCAAAAGCATACAAAGTATATCCTTGATGTTATCCATGCATGTAGAGGATGAATGTAAAAAAATGATTATTCTGAAAGATATTGTGAGATTATTCCGAAAGAAGAAGATTATTGTGAGAAAGTTATTGCTTAGATATTGCACTAAACGAACAATTTTTAGACCGAATCTTATTTTAATTTTGTCCGTTCTTAATATCACCGGATCAAAGCATGTTACTGACAAGATCTAAAATAAATCGATAAACATGTTTTTTTTTTTTGTATGTAAGAAAATTATTATAAATAACGATAACAGAAAAAATTTTTTGACTAAATCTTTTTACATTAAGAAATGTTAATTTTTCAATTGCTACATTTTCAGTTCAATAAAGCATGAAAATATCAGAAATTGATGAGGTCTGATTCCTATACAAATATGATTGTTCCTCTTGAGAAATTGTTTTTTCTCATAAGAATTTGGAGATTTTATTTTTGCTTTCATTTAAGGTGCAACTGACACGTCCGTGGATATTGTTAAAGAATATAAACTTTACGAACATTGCGTTTAATATTTAATCATATCATCACTTCAATTTCTTTTTTTGGAAAACGTGGAAATTTTTAAATTTCATTTCCTGCTTTAAACCGCGATGCATTAACATTTTTTTCGCTTTTTTATTACAAAAAGGTACAACCCCGGGATAAAAACCGCCTTTTCCTATATTTTCCAAGTGTTTTCTTTTCGGTTTCCTCCGTGAATTTTTCCCGCTTAAACCGAATCGTAATCTGTTCCCCAAAACGTAATAAATAAAAATTTTCGCAAAGCTCCAAACGATTCGCATTTAAGTTTTCAATGATGGGTGCCAAAGCAATGTGCAACTGTATAGCTTCTCTTGTCTTGTCTAACCTTTTTTCTTCTCCGGGACTTTCCACCTCTGGAAAAGAATAAAAGGTTTTCCGAAACAGAATGTCTATCGCCTAGGGAGCAATTTCTAAAATCAATGATGTTCGATAAGAAATTCGGAATTTATGCAAAAAGTTTTATTATTTCTTTCCCACTTTTGCTTTGTAAAGTGGAAAAGTCAAATACTACCGATCACAGTCAAATTTAAAACAAAAAAACTGGTGAATTAAATTAAGAAGTTCGATTTTTTTTTTGCTTTTCGTCTGTGAATTTGAAAGTGAAAAAAAAAATAAGATTTTTATGTTGACGGGAAATGTAAAGTTAAAATGTTAATCATATCAAATGTGAACTTGCCGCATCTTTAATTTTTTTAAATGCACGTGCATGGAAAAGCGAGAATGTTGGAAAGATAAATCTGCGAAAAAAGGCGTCGTGCCCGAATTAATACCCTTCTTAGCTACCGCGGTAAACGTAAACATATAATAAAAGATTGCGCGATAATACACTTTCATTATGTAGCCATACGTATGCCGGCCCTCACGCGAAAAAATATGTTTTTTGAAGTTGAATTTGGACGTTTAAGAACCCCCTAGATCGGTCCGAGGCGTAAAAATTTGTTTTCCAGAGCGCACCATCATTGATTTATCACTTGCGTGCAATTATTAAACAACTTTAACGTTATGTCCAAATAATGAGAGCTCTGCAGTTTGAAGGGGTGAGCTTTTCCACCCTTAAAACGTGCTAAAATTAAAAACTTTGCCTGCAAGACGTATTAAGCACTCTTCCCCAATTGGGTCACGCCAAAGAGTCTAAGATGCATTTTGACTCGAATCTAATTTAATTATTATCCTGGAGGAAGGCTGGAGAAAAGCAATCTCTAATTAGGATTAATGGTGTGAAGTTAATCAGAAAATTAGGGCGCCAAAAAGTTTTTCCTCACGTATTGTAAGCCATTGGAAAAGACGTACGGATAATTGGGGACAGATATGATCTAAACTCTGTGATGGATGATTCGAAATTTGGAACGGTGAATTTGTGGCTTTGTTTAAAATGGAGAAAAATCCTCCTTAAAACTTGTTGGTCACTTTTCCGGAATAAAAAAAATTTAACCGGATGGATTTTCGTAGGTCGAATTACCTGCGGTATTTTGTCGTGCCGTAGAGTGCGTAAGAATTTTCTGTTGTTCCGAGTTGGGAGCCCAATGGATTTGGATAAGACTCATTTTCTCGAGTGTTTGCCAGTTAAAAGCGTAAGCTTAATGAGTGGTTAAAACATTGCCTTTTACCTAAAATGAAATATCTTTAGAAGTATGAACAAATTTTATCTCATTAGGCACCGCAAAGTTCCTGCGAACTTCCACTGATAATTTTTAAGCCCGTAAAGATTTTAAGTTTGTCTTCATAACTGATAGGGAAAATGAGAAAATTCATGAGCGGGAGATTCCTTAAGCTAACAGTTTTCATTTTACGCCGAGGACTCTTACGAGAGGGAAATTGTGCATAATTTTGGCGTCCCAGTAAGATTCTGAAGTTTTTTCGAACGCACGCGCCCATCTCGGAGGTATGGCCAATGCTCCTCGTCCATCAGGTTCCGTTGTGTACCTAAACAGAAAACAATTGTAAGCGGTTATATGCTCTGCTCGTACGTGAAGCCGACCGCGAGCGGAAATGTCCACTGTGGAAATGCAAATGGTTGCACCCAATTTTATGTGATCTTTCCATCGATATCCTTTTTCACTGCGGCCTGCTGAAAACTTTGTACAAAAATAAAAATCGAATCACCTTTTCGGAAATAAAACAGCATTAAATAAACAGTTTAACTGCGGGTTGTTCAGCCGGTTGCTTTAACGAGAGATTTCCAGTTTTCAAAATAATTTTGGCTTTTGAGGAGATTTTCGCATTTTTCTTTATTCCGGTCCCATGTCAATCTCTGAATTCTCACTGTTTTTCACCGGTTCGAACGCGTGTGTCGCGGCAGAAAATTTCCGATTCATTTCAACGTTTGATTTTTAAGCATGTTCGCAAATCAAACTCGGACCATACCGTAAACGAATTTTATCTGAAGAATGACCAAACGGCGGCGAAGATTCGGGGGAGGGCTTCGCATTTTTCGGGATGTCCAGGAAAAGATTTCGCCACGAAAAAAAATTTTTCGCGTGCATCATCCTCTTAACAACGTCAGCGATCGCATTTCTCCTGCGAAAAGAGATGGGAAGAAGTGATTCTTCATTTTATATAAATTTCCGACACGTCCTCAAGTGATCCGATAATCCAGATCCGAGATCTGTTCGACCGCTTTTGATGAAGTGCTTTAACCGGCGGTAGCCGAATCACAGAGACGGACTTTGAAAGATTCCCATTTAATATTCCGAAAAATTTGCATTATTGCGAGAGTCGAGTGAGGCATCTCATTTTTTTTACGAAAATTAGCTTAGTTTTATCCGGATTCAGCGCGTCCACCGGGTCGCCGGCGCAAAAAAGCAAACGCGCAAAGTTCCGTAGGAGATAGTCGAAAGGCATTGTGCACGACGTCGTCCTAAGCTCGGTGCATTCGTCGGAAATGAATATTGCGAATCTCGAAACGCGGCGACGATTGAAAAATTGCCGGACCCACAATCATTTAGTTAAAATTTCTTTTCCTGCATCGCACCCTGCGGTGCGATCGGGGAAGGTGCATCGCAGAACGGTGTCTTATCGGCGAAGATGTTGGCGAAATGACAGCGAGACAGGAAACACTTTTGCGAACCGGAAAAGTCAAACTTAAATTTCCTTTAACGCATCTGGAAAGATCATCAATAACCATCGTTCGGAAATGGCTTTTTAACGGGAGTAAGCCGAGGCCCGGGCACTGGGAAAATTCTCTTTATTCGGAAGAGCGGCGTCCGAAAAAGCTTATCATTTTGAAATATTCGAAGCGAAACTTAAAAATAGGAAAACTGCTGACGGGTAACTCAGCTCCTGATTTTTTTTTTTTTTTTTTTATCACCGGATAAACAGGGAAGTTCCTCTTTTTTCTCAGAGAGACTGTCAAACAGTAATGAATTTCAATTACAAAGTTTGAAAGTCAAAAGAATTTAAAACGGTAGACGGGGGGAAAAAAAGTGAAAATGTTATTTGTGAAAGACACTCCAATCTTATTTTCATTTTATAAAAAGCTTTTAGGAAGCAATGAAGGTGGCAATATTGATGGAATTTTAATTTTTCTCGGTTTAGCCGAGATTTCAGAACCAAAAAAAAAAAAAAAAAAAAAATAAAAGGATCTAAATGCGGAATAAAAAGCTGATGAATTTTTATATTTTACATCACAAACCGAAGTAAATATTTACGTAGCGCAGTCTAATGAATCGTCTTAAGCAGCCCTTCTGCCTTTCCCGTTGGATAATTACGTTCCCGGGGTGCATTTTCGATACTGGCTTAGTAACCTGGCCTCAAAACCCCTCACGGTGAGGTTTATAAGAAGGTAAAATCGTAAACTAATTCTTAAATCTTAAAAATTTCTTTTCAAAATGTTTAAAAAATCTAAAAGAGTTTAGAAATGTTTTTAAAATAAAGCTGGACAGATAAAAATCTTAAAATTTTATTAACGATGAAATCATTGCACGATAAAATAATTTTCTAATTTTATTATGTTTAGATGCTCCTTCGCTTTTTTAATTATTCATTTTAAAAACAATAAATATAAATTTAATATTTTTCTTTTACGACGGGAATATGCGGTTTAATAAAGCTGAGATTGCCTGGTGGAATTTTTAACATTGCTCGCATAAAAATTTATTTAAAAAAAAAAAAAAGGAAAAATCTTCTGTCGCCTCCTTGAATTTTGCAAGGAGCATGGAAAACCCTCTGTGACTGGTGGAGCATAAGCAGAAATTGGAATTCAGTTTGGGGGTTGATAATTTGTTTTGACCGTCGAAAGGTTGGCATGAAAAAATCGTCTGCGGGATGAAAAAATAAAAAGAAAAAAAAAAAATTTAAAAAAACTTATAAAAAATGGAGCCCTTTGGGAAATTTTCGCGACCTGTGAATAATGGGTTTAAGCAAAACCTGAAATTATTAAGGGTCAATACGATTTACTCTTAACGATTGACTATTTCGAACCTTTTTACGGTTCCTCGGGCCAGAATTAGTTTGATGTCTTATGCATGAATCGCGTCCCGGCAATTTTCGATTAAAATTCTGCGGAGGTTTGACGCAGTCAACAATAAACCTTTCGGTCCGGCTTAATGTCTGTTTGGCGAAAGCGTTCGCTTACGGTCACGTTCAGAATTCGGTTCCCCAAGGAGTAGTAAGATGCTTTCATTTTCATTCCTCGGTTTCATCATTTTTACAAATACCTCGGAGGCTCCACTTACCGCGGCGATCGTCTCGGAAAATGCCTTCGTCCACCCGGATTCCACGGAAAATTTTCACGTTCCTGCAGATGGGTTAAAGCCCGCACCGAAACTCGTGCGCTCTTGTGCAGTTGCCTTTTGGATGAGAGAGATCCGCTGCTTGGAATCCTGCGACTGGCATATAATCTTAAACCGATTGTCGTTTCAAACGAATATTTAATAAAAGCGATGGGAATTAAATAAATTTTTGTTGTTTTATTACAAAACTAATGTCCTATCAATAAGTGCCATTTATTTATGCAGGTCAACTTAATTTTTTTTCGGTTTTTGCATTAAATTTGTTTGCCATTGCGGTTAACCATAAATAATTTTCCCGCATGTATTGATAACGCGGGGATGAATCTAGTTAAAATTTATAATTAGTATATCTTATACAAACCGCAGCCAACAACAACACCCGCATATTTGTTTCTTTTATCAGGAATCATATAAAAGCATATCTCTTAGTTGTCACGTCAAGAACGCAATCTAAAATTTCCTTTCATGTTCACCACCGTTTAAAATATTGGTTTTTTAAAAAAAAAAAAAAAAAAATCATTTCAATCACGTTAATACGTAACGGGAGTTAAAATGGAGAATTTTAAAAGAAAACTAAAAAATTCCAATACCGGAAAATCAAAAAGAAATGATGCTAAAAGATTGTGACATGTACACCACTAAGATCCGGCCGTTTTTCTTTATTTTCGGTTTGAAATTTTCACATGAACATAGGGATGGATATGTTACAGTCTTAATTTACAGGTTTTTAAAACTTGAACGTCCAGTATTGTTCGACCACCTGAATAATGTTCACCTACGAATAAGCAGCATAATTGCACCCACATTTTAATTTTTACCCCGCGATAAGGTTTTAATTCAATCAGTTTTATGGCATATTATTTTAGAGATTAATAAAAAGGACTCGTTATATCGTGCACCGCGAAAAGAAGAGAAAAAATGAAATTTCCGAGGTTATGAATGCTTCGAAGAGCAACCCGAACTTGGTGCTAATGGCGTATTAGAATGGGTTAAAGGATAAGCGAATGAAGTAACTTTTACAGGGAGAATAAACCTGCAATCACGAACGAGTCCCGGAAGAATTGCAGCAATTTACGAGGCGATAAAATTTTAAAATCACTGATGGTAAGACTATAGCTGAGGGATCTTAAATTTCTCTTTTATTTTTTTATGTTAACGATGAAAAGATGTCTAACTTTTAATTCTTTATCCCGTTGAAATCCGATGTCGTTTAAAATGTCATTCTAAATTTATTTTAATAATTTAATTTTCGTCACCATCAGAATGTAGTGCTGACTGAATCCGTTCTCGACTTTCGAATCCATTAAAAAAACCAAGTAAATGATTGTTATTTATAATGGGCGAAGCATTCCGGGCGGAGGGAAAAGAAATTGTCATCGTCTTCGACGGTGAGATGAAACCTTTTTCCCGTGTTCCGTGAAAATGTTATTCAATAAAAATTCCTCCCTTTGCAGGTTTCCAATTTCCGGTGCGTTAGGGATCTTTTTTTTGTGAAAAAACCGAATGAGATCGCATTTATTCCCGGCCTAATGAAAATGCCGATAGCCCAAAGCCGATAGCTTAATATATATATATCACAAGATTCATAAATTCGACGGGGCTCCGGGGGGGGGGGGGGGGAAGGGGGGTTTGCCAACAGC